>JAXCLQ010000015.1:9920440-9947625 GCA_035584115.1 Cedrela odorata
ATTACTTTTATTTAGACCAATGAAAACAAAGTTAAGAAAGACAAAAATGTGTTATGTTTACCCATTACTTTTGTAGACTTTTCTACTTGTTTAGGATCAATTAAAAGAGACACCAATAAGAAAAAAAAAAGTAACATACGTGGAAGGCAAATGAGGGAAACTAAAAAGGAAAAACAAAAAAGGCAAAATTGATTTCTAGATTTTAAATGACCAGGCCCACATTTTATATTTTTTATGTCTTCAAAATTCTAGCATTTTACATAATTATCTAGCACAAATTAGACAAATAAAGAGACAAAAGAAAAAGATAAGTGAAGCTTGCCAAACTAGATGATTGGAAGTAAAAAAAAAAAATAGGCCCACATATTTATATTTAACACATATCATTAGTTTCCATTTGGATCATTTTCTTTCTTTCATATAATGAAGTATATAAAGCTTTAAGAGAGTGAAACATAAAGGGAAAAAGGGGAGAACGAGAACAAAAACCATGAGAAAGGGAGAAGGTCATTTTGGCCGTGAACTTGAGCAAGGGAGGAGAAAATTTGCAAGGCCAAGGTGAGAAAGGAAATGTGTGACTGGAAATAGGAAGGGAAGCAAGGGTGGTGGCTGGCCATTGAAGAAAAGAAAGAGAGAGAAGAAGGTGAAGAAGCTTGGTGTTTAATGAAGTGGTAAGTGTAAAGGCATACATACATACATATATATATATATGTGCATTTATCAATGATTTTATAAACTTGGTTGTGTATTGTATTTAATTTATATTGAAACTTGAAAATAAAATGAAATTGTGAGTTGATTGAACAAGTATATTGCTGTAAATTATTTATACATGCATGCGTATGATGTATTTTGGTTGGATGAACTAAAAATGGTGAAAACGATGTGTGGGGATGTGAAAAATATGGTTATGAGTAAAAATGGTGTAAGGCAGCCCATTTTGTGTTAATATGGTTAAGTTATGGTTATGTTAAGGTGCTGGAAAAGATTGTAATTTAAATGTGTTTATATGTAGTTGTAGTGGCTAAATAATGATTTAAAATAGGGTGGTAAATTTGGCATGGAAATTGTGTAAACATTGTAGGAGTGAAAATTGTCAACAAGGGTTGTATGTGCTCAATGTTGTGAAAATGCTTGCTCTATTAGACGAGATGCGAGCGGTTATTGTGCACCCCTATATGGATGTTTCAAGGATGGAAAAATGAAGGAATTAGGGTGATAGGTCGTATGTTTAATGGCCGGAAAGTGTCAAAATTGTATGGCCAAAATAGGGCATGATGATTGCTGAAAATTTCTACCCAGTGTCGAAAAATAAAATTTGGGAGAGTTTCTGATATCGCATTAAGGCATCGTAATTTCTATGGAAACTACCCATCTAGGGGCACAACATATCCAAAATTCAGCTCATTTCGCAAAGAAATGAGATTGCAATAAATTTTTGAAAATGATAGCCCTGCAGATGACGTACCCTGTTTTATTGCGTCACGTGTCGAAAACTTGGCTTAACTTAAGTTGTTGAAGTCGAAACCCAAATCTGTAAAGTGTGGCATAAACTAGACTCATAATAAAGTGTGTCACAAAAAATTTAGATAAAAATACATTGCCGATTTTGAACAACATGTATTTTTCGAAAGCATAGAATGTAAAATGTTGAATAAAATAGGTTTTAGAACAAAGTTAGTTAGTGACTTGGGCAAAATAATAATAATAATAATAATAAAATTTAGATGTGAATATAATAAACAATTAAAACCACATTAAGATTTTATTATGTAGCAAACCCAAGTATAATATGTATATTTATTTATTAGATAAATATGTTATATTAAGTCTTTAGAGGAATCATTTAATTGTTAGTTGACCACTTGAATAGTCGACGCAAGCACCTTGAATCGAATAAAATAAATCATAACTGGCTTCAAGAATTCGGGAGAGAGATCAAGTTAGGTGGGAGGATCATTAGTGGAAGTGGTTACCCTCCCGTTGTTGTGAGTAAATCGTACATGTATTTTTATAGCTTTTGAAATAATATGATATCTGAGCATCTATTTGAAAATAATATGAAAGTTATGGATTTTGAATGTTTTATATGCGGATATCAAATTCATGAAATGACTGTTGAAAATGATGTCAATGTGTAAATGTTTATGAATGAAAAATGAGTTTATGGCTCTAGTCGTTAGTTAAATATTTATTCTGACTTGGCTGGGTCTCGTGACAAAGTGGGACTTGCTAGCTATTTAGAATTTTGTTTAATGCAAAAATGTACATTTTTGTTTAACATGCAATGCACATTTCTATTATAATTGAAATGAGAATGTTCACTTTACGCAAAACACATGATCATGTTCTGAATCTAAGTCACCGTAGGTGCAGGTGACACTAACTGACTGAGCCATTCTAAAAATGTTTGAAATATGAATGAATTCTTATGTTAAATTGATAATTTGAAAATATATTGATTTGTTTGAATATTTGTGTTTTGTATCACATTGACATATGAAAAACCTGCATGGTTTACTTACTGAGATTTTATCTTACTCTTTTTATTTTAAAATTTTATTTTCTAAAGAATAATATTTATGAAGCAAGAAAGGAGGCAAACATAGGTGATTAGGCGTAGAAGGAAATTTGATTACAATGTTGCAAGATTGTCAGGTTGTTAGAAAGAAAGATGAAGGATTCAGTATAGATAAGACACAGATAGAGAGGACAAGGAGTGTGTACTGTAGTCATTAGGGCACATGAGTCCGTCATGCATCCGAGAGTCATGTATGGTTCAGGTTTTAGCATATTACAAAAATATATATAATTTGCATCATTTATTTCATTTTATGAATTTTCTTAATACATTGAAAAGTTTCTGTATATCATTACCCGATTTATTGCATTAACAATGTTTATTGAATTAAAAACCAAATGTACGCATTCATACATGTAGAGAGAGCGAGGCATAGGGTGACGGTGGAGTCCGTTACCTGCCGATAACATCTCCGAGTTGGGGGTGTTACATAAATTTGTCTCAGAATCTTAAAGTGAATATGCTTAAGTTTATTCCTTAACAAATCTCTGTTCAAGTGTATTAAAAAGCAAACAAATCGATACTCAGAGACAAACAGATCGATATGGGAGGAAACAGATAGATACAAGTTCAACAACAAATCAATACATCAAAGAAGATCGATACAAAGAAATGAGGATATCGATATTTGGTGAGACAATGGCAAGATTTACTTTGGTGGTTCTAGTTGTTGTTGTTTGTAGCAAGATTTGCTTCATTTTTGATGTTGTCTGAGGAGCTACTATGTTTAAGTCTACTTTCAAAAATAAGGAGTTATGTAGAAACATCCTTAAGTGTCATAAGTTTTATCCTTAAAGATACATTCACCATAATAACATCACATTATAAGCCAACCTATTCAAGATATGCTCTACCAAATCTTCCTTACTCAAGCTCTTCCTTATGATATCTACACTTCTCATTTTAAAGAAGAAATCACTGATAGTTCATGGTTATGAGCCCTTTCATAGTGGTTTGTAGTTAATGTTTAAGTTGTATAGTTCTAGTATATAGCTTTGAGAGGAGTACTACCTCGAAACAACTTCCCATAGCTCTCTAGAGGCTACATAGTTAGTGAAGGAAATGAGAGCATTCTCACTTATAATATAGAGCAACCAATAGAGAAGAAGTTGGTCTTGTTTCTTCTAATGTAAAAGCTGAATTGTCAATGATCATCTCATTTTGCTATTCATCTGTGGTTGTGATTAATCTTTCTGGCATGCTCTTAGTCTCTTCGATATTGTATTATTACTAGAAGTTATGAATTAAAATGGATCCCATTTTCGTTTAGCAAACTTGATCAATATATCATGTGGATATATTGTATGAATAAGAAGTTTTGGTGTATCTACATGAAATCTGCAAAATGATATGCTGGTTAAATAGAAATTAGCATATCCACATGATATTCCAAAATGGACAGTAGAGCATCCATTATGGAAAATCAAAAATTTCATCTCACATAAACAACTACCAAAAGAAGAAGTGTGAATAAATGCCCACAAATTTAACACCATAAAAAAAATCTTAAAAAAATAAAATCAATGGTATTAAATTATAGAAGCAGTGAAATACATGAATGGAAATTTGAGTGAAGGAAAGTGAACATAAATAAGTTACTAAAGAGAATTGTTAAATGATAAATTATTTAAAAAAATATTATATTATTACTCAAGTTCATATTACACATCACAAAAAAATTATTTTTTTTTATGATACTACAGTTATATACATAATAATATTATACCATATATTTATTTATTATAATTGTTAACTTGTTAGACAAATTTAAAATAAATATATACACATAATACAAATAACATGATAAATTAAATTAAATATTAGAAACACATAGATTAATTCTTTCTATGTAACTCAATGGATAAAGAATACACCCTTCAAGCTTGAAGTACTGTGTTTGAACTAGTATGTTGCATATATTTTTATTTTCAAATAAAGAATCGGTTCATCGGCTCAGTTTCAATTCCAAAATCAATGGAATAGAAACCTAACCTAAAAAAGTTGATTTTTTATTTTTTGAACTAGTTTCGATTCTAGTTTCGAAACTTACCCAATTGTTTCGGTTTTTCATGGTTCCGGTTCAACCCAGAACCGCTGCACACTCCTAAAGATAAGTAATTAAATCCCTACCCATTTGCCTAAATTTGCATGATGTTTTAGTTCATAAAGTCGTTTAGTCAATCCGAGGCTGCGATTGAATTTCTCTCATCGAAACAAGTTCAATGGATGTCTCCAAAGGTAAAAACGATGTCCGAAACACCCAGAATGAAACTTTGATCGAAAGTTGGTCATTGATGGTCAACTCTACTGGTTAACAGTGGTCAATGGTGCAGGTCCTAGAGGGTTTTATTGTTTTTTATGTTCTGAGTCCAACAGTGGTGTCTGTTTCTCTATCTAACTTACCTTCGCCAAAAATCTAGTAGAAACGTTGCAGCTTTAACGACATTAAATCAATAATTTTGGCCTAATTTTTTCGTTAGTTTTACTTTACTCATCATGGTAGTTCTACTGATGTGCTAGATTTCTTGAGAGGAAATTTGAGTTGGCTGGAGTATTAACGCTTTTATTGAGATGAGGTCGGCGATGGTGGAACGACAACAACGAGAAGATCAAAAATGTGGTCGAAAAATGGAGAGAGAGAAGGGTGAGGGGCTAATATAGAAATAGTATAAATTTTGGGTATTTATAGAAAATATTTTTAAAAATTATAGAATGACCGTCTTCTTTTTAAACTTATACATAGACCATAAGTATTTAGAAATCATACAATTTCGTCTAATTCTTTTAAGAACGGTTCTTTTTAAAAATTTACAAAATTACAAAATATTTTATAAAATATCCACGTATTCATTTGACATTTTTCAGGAGGTGGTATAACTTCTTGAGTTTGGCTAGGTCAATGTATTATAGGTGTCACAATCGTCTGCAAGCCTAAATCAAAAATATTAATAATTTCTATTCTGTGTTACACACTCAGTTGTGCTATCTTTTCCATTGTCCGTCTTGAAACTTCTAAAAAAATTAATATGTATAAATATCAGTAATTTGTTTCTTTGTCTCAAGCAATAATTTTAACATTCCTTTTTCATTCATGTCAATATAGTTAGCTATTAACTTCTCATGGAATTGTCAAGCTAATGTCTTATTAAATTGTATTACAAAGTCTAACAAAATAGGCAACTATTTTGATTTGATTTTGTACTTTATCCATAGCCACTGATAATCTGTCAATTTTACCTTCACGATAACACATTGCCATAAAATTTATATTCTAGTCTACAAATTGCATCAATCTAGATAAATATAGCAATATGATCATCATATCCAAACTTAATTTAAGAAGTGAACGACAAGCTATTTTCTTGCTCAAACTAAAATGTTCATTCAACATAGTTGCATCATATCCGTTTATTTCATTCTAAAAAATCTCTTTCATTATTATAAATATATTTCTCTACAAATCCCATATTTAGTAATCCATTAGCTTATAATTAAGAAATACTAATGTCATGCCCCCAAATTTAGAAGGGTCTGAGGCATGATTTTTCTTAATTTACAAAGCTTAAAATCTGTGAGAAAATTCTAGTTTGAGCAAGAAGTATCAATACATGGGACTAAGGAGAATGATACATGTAACCAAGTATCGATACTTAAGGAAGGGATCGATACCTTTATGAAAGGCATCAATACTTAGCAAGTCAGAGACTTGGAAAAAAATTACAAGCTGACTAGATCGATACTTACGGAAAAAATATCAATACATTTGAAAACAGAGAGTTCAAAAATAATTATATGATGGACTAAATCCATGACAAGACAGAGAGTTGGAAAATAATTATAAAGTGAACTAGATCGATACCTTCATCAAAGGTATTGATTCATTTCAAAGGTATCAATACATGATGCTAATCTAGGTAAAATTTGATGGACAATTTGGTCTTTTCAACCATTTTTATAAATACTCAAGAGGCAGATTCGACCCCCTCGTGTTTTCTTCATTCGTTCATTCTCTTATCTCTCTATAAAACACACTTTGCTCTATCTCTTTGATTTCTCCACAGATTCCTTTAAAATCCTTGACTTATTCTTACAAATGTATGTTGCCAAGTGATTAACCAACCTCTCCTTTACAAATTGGTATCGATTTCAGACTAGAAATGGGAAGGAAGGAATTACATATCAAGAGAAACTTGGGGCCTTTCTGTTTAATCAATGATCTAAGGTTTATATGAACTTCTTCAGGCAAAAGGTAGGTCTATTAACCCATTAGAAGTTATATTTTTAAGAATTTGAGCATATTAAAAATCTAGGGTTTACTGTTCACCTGAGATTTACGTTAAGGTTGTATAGGAAATGTAGAATTATATTGATTTACTATTATTAGAAGTATATGATGATTAGATACATGCTGGATATTATTTTGGAATGAGTAAATATGTTTTATACAAATATACGGAATAGGAAGATTCACCCATAGAATTTCGTTATTGGGAATCAGATAAATGGCTTCACTAGTTAAGCCTTGTGATGTGATATGTGTTAACTAAGGGAATTAATGTAATGACCCCGGCCTCTTGGACTGCCCCGGGCCCAGTCACTCGAGTTTCAGCGGTTACAGCCTAGTGTCCCTCATGGGCCCACTGAGCAGGAATTTGTCCCTCGACCCTCTAAGTACCACATGCCCAGGTACCAAGGTATTTGTTCCTTCTCTGAAGAGAAGTTCGCCTCTCCCTCATTTTGAACCTAAGACCTCCTCTTTAAAGAGTACTCCTTAGGAAAGTGAGTACTAATTGTGAGGGACACTGGACTGTCACGGCAGAAACTCAGGTGGCTGGGCCTGGGGAGATCTAAGAGGTCGGGGTCGTTACGTAAAAAATATAGAATTGTTACGCTCTAACCTTGGGGTCCACCTGTGACAATCGACACAAACCCTCATGATATACCCTCTATATCTAGGATGTACCACAAGAGCTTGTAAGGCTATCAAAATATTTACTCAACTTTCGAAAATAGTTTATCAAAATAAATTCTCATCCATGGGATTATATCAAAGAATTGATCTCTGTGATCAATTCATCCACAACGTGCAAAATTTATATAAAATATCAAATCAAAGATATTACATATGAGTTGAACAAAATAATAAGTTTCTTACAAAGTCATCAAAGTTCACAGTTTCTTTTTCATAATCCAAAACTAAATCCATATCCCAGGAAATATATATTTATCTGAAATAATACAAATCCAGAAAGTATTACAAATTCAAAGGTTTTACATATCCAGTGGACTCCAATAACAGAAGTGAGTCAAGGGAGGTATAACCTATCAAGTGCGTCGAGTGCACTCTACTGCCACTACCAGTTTAGGTAGGACTAACGCTCCTAGCCTAAAAGCTGAATTTATGAAGGGTGAGTATACAACTATACGTAGTGAGTAAATATATATATACCGATATACATACATACACACGCATTTCTAAATAAAGATATTGGGATTAATTTTACAATGTATTGAAAATACATATATACATATGTCTATGTAAATCAATTATCACAAAGCATTTCATTAGTTTGCAATAGTTCTAAAACATAATCAATTGGGCTGGCCATACGTCCTTGACACACTACCTTGGTCGGGACAAAATCCATAACCATCAATGTGCTTTACATGCATAAATCATATGCAATAAAAATTTATCAAATAGAAAATCACTCTAATGCTTTGTAAAATCATTTATTTTCTTAGAAAGTAAGGGTTTATAAAAATAAGCCCGCCTCACTAATGTTGGCCCCAATTAGTTGCTTGGTAACATGAGCAACTGTCTTCGTAATCCGTCAAATCCATGAGATCCCTATCAAGCCGCCAGAACTTTCTATAGGGTCCTTTAATTGCACCTAAGTGCACAGCACACAGTGGGCTTACCATGGCTTAACTTCCCTTATATAGCCCCACTGTGGCACCAGTAACCTCTGTAGCCTCTCATAGGTTCATCTATTGGTTACAACCCTGTATATACAGTAAAAATCCTAGCCCACTGGCCATACAATAATATCTAACTTTAACGGCCTTATATCACTATTATACATGCATTTACAAATCATTTCAAGACCAATGATTATACATCATATAAAACAAATCCTAGCCTCTCCGGCCCTCTCATTTATACAAATCATTTTCAACAATGATTAAACCATTTAAACAATTCAGGCCTTTCCGGCCATCTCAGAATGTATACATTTTAAATCATTTATAACAGTGTACTAAAAAATCAAAACATCCCAATATCATATAAAACACATTGAACACATTTCATTTCAATCATAAAACAGCTCGTTTCACACACAAGCATACATAAAAGTATCACATGCATTTTATTTACATAAGATGTATGTATAAATTTACTCACAACAAAGGGGAGGGTAACCACTCCCACTACTGATTCTCATGCTCAAACGGTATTTCTCTCGGGTTCTCAGAACCAAACACCACATATGCATATATAATGAATTCCACGATTTCAAATAATATAATGTATATGCATTAAATACAATACTCGTGAAAAACATAACTTAATTCTCTTAGTTGACATAACACATTTATCGAGGCTAATCTATGAGTACCATTTATCCAATTTCCATCATTAAAATCCCATGGCAATGAGTTTTCCTAACTCACATTTCCATCAAAAATGGATTTAGTCATTCCAAATGATATCCAACATGTATATGATCATTATATACTTTTAGCTAACCCCAAATTAACACAAATATCATTCCTTATGTGAAAATCAACTTAAATCTTGCATGAACAGTGAACCCTAGGTTTTTAACATGCTCACATTCTCAAAAATTTAACTTCTAATTAGTTAATAGACCTACCTTTCGCTTGTAGATGTTCTCATAAGCTTCACATTATCCTTTAAACCCAAAAATCCTATTTCAATTTGAAACCCTAATGTGTTCACTACCTCTCCTTGTTGTTTCAAGCCAAATCCGGTATCACATTGTTAAGGGAAGGATGAGGAGTCACATGGGAAGCATAAATTGGTCAATACCTTAGAGTTTAGCTTGATTTAGAGAGGAATCTAAAAGAGGGTGTGAGAGAATGTGTTTTAGTGAGAGAGAAGGGAAAAACAAATGAAGAAGGCAATAGGGTCAATCTCCCCCTTGTGGGTATATATAAATGAGTGTGAAATGACTCATTTGCCCGTAATTTTACTCTGTTTTACCTAAAGTGTCGATACTTTTAGGCTATATATCGATACCTTTGAGCTTGGGTATCGATCTATTCATGAAAGGTTTGATTCTGGAATTTTCATCAACCTGAAGTATCGATACATTGGGTTTAAAGTATCGATCCGTTTGATCCAAAATGTGTTCTTAAGCTACTGTCTTACAAAGGATCGATACTTTCCTTCATAAGTATCAGTCCATTCGATGGGTATCGATCTGCATCCTTAGTGTATCGATAAATTCAAAAAATGTATCGATACTTGCATTTCGAGTATCAATCTATTAATGCTCAGAATGGATTTTGGCATTCTCTTCTCATTCTTTGAATCCAATTTCATCTACCTTTTGGGGGATCCGCCCTCGATCTTCTACAAGATCACTGCCTCTTGACCCTACTCGCTAACCGGCTAACGAGATCGCCAAATACTTCAGCGTAGGGCAACATTCCACAATTCAACTTATGAAAATTATGAATCACTATATCACATTAATTATACTCATATTATTTAACTTATCATATTCATATCATTGAACAAAATTTAAATTCACCTAAGCCTCGATACTATGTCAACTAACCATTTATATGCATGTGTGCAATAAATGTCATACAAATGACTACTTTACCCTTATACTCAAATAATAGGGTTTACAATTAAGCCATGTTTTCCACGAGCATTGCATTTAGTGCATATATGTTAATTATTTGGAATCGTGAAATTAATTATATTATGCATGTGTGGTATTAGGAACCAAGAAGTTGGGAGAAGTGTTAGAGATATGCGCTAGAACTAATCATATCATACGGTTCAAGGATATCATCCTTATATATATATATATATATTTATAACTAATTGTAAACTTGTTTACGATTAATAAAATGACTTTTATATCATTTTGCATGTATAGTTGCTGATATATATTATATATATAAAAAATCCAGAATGAGATCTCGTGATGTATTATGGCGTTAGGACTCTATCTGCAAAAAGTAATAGATATGAGAATAAAGTCTTGATTTGAATACATCCAAATCAGTTTCTGGTTGAGGTGATGTCATATGCAACTATAACATTGCATGACTGGTATGTTTAATGTTGCCAAGGATTAGTATTAGATGCTAACAGTTGGGTGATGAGTCTTATATCATAAGAGCATAACACATGGGTAATGTATTGGAAAATGTGTTACGAACATGACCAAGCTTGATAAATCACATAAGTGATTATCCACAGTCAATGATATGTCACATAACCGTACTAATGTTCTACTAATTTTTAACTTGAGGTATCACGACTGCCCTCCGCACTGAGGCACATCGTTCACTTATATATATTGCACTAGGCTAGCCACACCTGGTGAAAAAAACTTGCTGGCAATGTGCTTAGGTATATGAGAACAAGTGATAGCCATGATGGAATTTGTTGGCTCAGATTTTAGAGCTTGAGATCCTAGGTGGAGCTGTCATACGCGGGAATAAAGTCTTTGGCCAAAGCATGTATGTCCAGAAAGATGTTTCGCAGATATATGAATCCTATATATGATTGAAGTTCTGATCCTATGATTGAGTTAGGGGTTTGACGATTCCATGACCTACACTCGATTAGGAGTCGACAGTAAAGGAACTTTACTACATGCACGTACGACTATATGGATTCATTAGTATATGGGGTTCATTAGTGTCTGGGGGTCATGACATGTTGCTAGAGGTCGGTCATGATCATTGGGAACTTTGGTTACAAAGAGTTGTACGAAAGTGATATGAAAGAGTTCGTATCCACTTATATCCAGTTCATAATGAACCCAAGGATCACACACATTAATTGGTTACTTGATAATGATGGCATTTGCTATTATACAATAATTATTAATTGGTTAATGATGTTGTTCCGATACTTTGATCAGGTAGCAATTTGATTCTTTATTGTAAAGAATATATTTTCCGACAAAGATGAGCTAGCACTTATAAGCGTGGGAAATGTTTTGGTTAATTTTAGGATAACATAAATATGATTTACGGATATTTTGATATTATTATATATTTATATAATACTTTAATATTGATTAAAGTATTATTAAAATATCAAAGGTAATATATATATATATATATATTATTAAAGTAATAATATATGTATAAGATATTTATATATATACACATAAATATATTATTACTGTAATAATATAATATGCATAAATAATTGAATAAATATCTAACTCTCTCTCTCAATATATATTAATTGGATTAATATGTATATGTATAACAAACATTGATTAAACGTAATCAATGCTCACCAACCAAAAGCATGAGTCATGGTTTTACATTTAAGCCATTTGGTGAGCTAGATGCAAAGCGGTGATTTACAGTCGGTGGAAGAAATTTGTCAAATTAGATTTGATAAATACAAAGTTCAAGTGTTAAGCTTTGTACGCTTAATTGTATATTGCATCTCTAATTTTGAGAAACTAAGAGAGCATTCTTCTTCTTCTTCTTCTTTATTCCCGTGAGCTTCATTCTAGAGTAGAGTGATAGCTATGCTTGGCTGTGAACCAAAAACAGGAAGGAAAGAAGAGAGAGGCTAGAGAGAGAAAGCTTGGTTAAGCTTGGTGAAACTCAACGTTGAAGATTCCCTAAAGAAGCTGGAACCACCGTCACCAACACCGACGTGTGGACACCCTTGGAAGCAAGTGCGGAGGTTCACCTGCTATTCTGGTTTACAAAGGAAAGAAGTAAAACTTCTCAACTTTGTATATAATTAAAAAAGTTTTAAATTCCAAATGTCTAGATCAGTTTGGGAGCCTTTTCTGATATCCGTGAGACGGGTATGGCTTCCCCAACGGCGGTCGCACGCCCGAGAATTAATCCCACGCGTCGTGCTTCTTCTACGAGTGCAAAACAGAGTATGGTTTCTGGCTTGTTTCTATTAAGAAGGACTTAGTGGGCACGAGAAATTATGTGAGAGTGGTTACTCTCTCTTTGTTGTGAGTGAATTTATACATACAAAATATGTAAATATATGTATGTTATATTTATATGTATGTTTGTGGACCTATTTATTAATTGTAGCTACAAGGAGGTAGCTTATGGACGGAAATATTGAGAGGCTGCCTAAGTGAATAGAACAACAATTGGGTTAGTATAAGGGTGAAAGTCCATGGCAAGCCCACTGTGTGCCGTGCACATATGTGCAGTTATAAATAACTTATGAAAAGTCCTGGCCGCATAATAGGATTATCTTGGATTTGACAAATTACGAGAACAGTCACTCGTATCACCAACTGACTACTCGAGGCCAATATCAGTGAAACAGGCGGTTAATTTTATAAATGCATACTTTACATAAAATAAATGATTTTACAAAGCATGAAAAATAATTTTCTGTTTTATAAGATTTCTTTGCATATGGTTTTATGCATAAAAGATTCACTGATGGTTTCGACATTACCTCAACCAAAATAACTATCGAGAAAGTATAGCCAGCCCGGTTTATTTGTTTTATGATTATTTAATTAAACGAACATATAAATATATATTTGGGTATAAGTTGAAAAACAATCTCAATATCATAAGTTTAGAAATACGTGTGCATGTATGTATATATATATATATATATGTATTTTATTTACTCACTAAGTATCTTCGTATACTCACCATTTCAGCTTTCAGATTAGGTGCGTTAGTACTTGTTGGGCTAGAAGTAGCTGTTGAGAGCCTTCTGCGCTCTAGATAGGCTTTCTTCTTAACTCACATTTGTAGTATGTCCCACTGGATAAATGTATTCGAATTTTGTAATGTAATTGTAAACTAAATATTTATGTAAATATTTATATTTTTTTCAACCTGATTGAGAATGATTTCCATAATAATGATATTTCATTTATTTGATATGTGTCGTGGATGAATTAATCATGGAGATCAATTATTTGATAATGCTTCCATGGACGAGAATCATATTTATAAACTATTTTCAGAATTTTGTGTTTAACCGAAAAAAGGGAAAGTCTTACAAGCTCTCTTGATACATTCCGAATATGTAGGGTGTATCATGAGGGTTTGTGGCAATTGTCACAGGTGGATCCCAAGTTTGAGGTGTGACACAATGCATCTTAGAACCTTTGTCTTGAAGTTCACCTTACTCCTCACTTTCCAAATTGCCCTGAATTCTACCTAGAGAAGAAAGAATGGGTGAGCAAAACACAATTCTCAATAGAGATATATGATTGCTCATCTAAGTT
This sequence comes from Cedrela odorata, assembly GCA_035584115.1. NCBI lineage: Eukaryota > Viridiplantae > Streptophyta > Magnoliopsida > Sapindales > Meliaceae > Cedrela > Cedrela odorata. The sequence continues at coordinate 9,934,484 of JAXCLQ010000015.1, forward strand.
GGTTTTACGAAAACTCTACGTGGTTAGTATATAATATATTATACCTATTATTAAGAAAATCATCAATAATGTTTACCTTTAGAAACTAATAGTTTATACATAAATATATAATATGTAATCAAAATAAGCATTAATGGTTTAATTAATCATCTGGATAAACATATGATCACACATTAACGATTACCATTAAGACTGTTGCACGAAAGTTGCGTAAACATATAAAAATAAATAAAGAGAACAATATAGTCCAATGGTCGTATAATCATCACAATAACATATCCTACACAGGTTTAGGGACACACACCCAAGAACACGCCTATGTTGTCACCTCTAATCAATTGCACGTAATATGCAATTTATTCATGCTTATATCATTATTAAATAAAATTGGGCAACATAACGATATGAAATTAAGGAATTCACCATGCATGCAATTTATCAACACAATACAAAGAATAATTTTAAATGAAATGCATGATAGGCATGCCATAACTTCCAAAGATTTTGTTCTATTCATCAAGTGGTTCTTACAATATGCTTTATTTCTCAAAAGGTGGCCTAAATAAACACATGATAGGTGTCACGGACCGACTTTCTCTTAGTCGAGATTCACGTCCGTGCGGCACTTACTAACGTATTTCAACTAGCAAGTCAGCCTAAATGAGTTTTCACATACAAACTCAAGTGAGTTAGTTAGTTGTTTACAAAAATATATCAACAATAAAAAAAAAACGAAAACAAGCCATTATCGTACTCCAACACAATCCGAGGTTTTATTGATAAAATATGCGCAAGCATACAAGCCCTCAATAGGCGTACAACCATTGATTACACAAGTGTCTTTACATATCCAAACAATACAACCGAACTTGAATAATTCATGCAAGCATCACATTTCTATCTATCCAAGGGCAGAGAAGTACATAGCAATGCTCCTAGAGTGCTAATGACCAAAGCCCTCCTAAGACACTTAACCATCCCCTCCATAAATAAGGTTTTGAGACATTACAAGTGTGGCATGAGGAGACATAACCCATGTCTCAGTTATCACACCCCTAAATAGTACATATAATGAATATCCCGAAGCCACAATGATGCTTCCCGACTTGCGGCCATGGGCTTACTAACTAACCGTAGACAAGCAAATACGGTCAGCTTTTTATACTCTCCCACTTACCTAATCTATCAGTGTCCTCAATGATGGTACTATCTTGATGTCTTCAATCTTCTGTTGAAATGGCTCCAGTTCTTCAGTTCTCTCCCAACTGATCTCTTCATTAGAATTTCTTCAACTCCTTTGAAGTTCTTCTTCACTGATTGCTCCTTGATCTCTTCTCTTTCTAGTAAATGGCGTTTAGAGTCCTCCATGTCGGCGTAGTATGGCTTTAACTTACTTACATTAAAGATCAGGTATATCCTCATCCCTGATTGATATCTCAATCTTATATGAAGCCTTTCCTACTTTGGTAATGACTAAAACTGGACGTCCATACTTCTGAGCTAATCTCTTCTCTTGGCTCTCCTGGAAGTGAATTTGCTTTGGCATCAACTTAACTATCTCCAAGTCTTCAGGCTTACACTCAAGCGATCTTTTATTTTTTGTCTGCCCACTTCTTTATCTTAGTGGGAGCTTTCTTCAAATCATGCCCGAGCTCTTTCGGCGTTAATTCTCCATTCCTTGGTGAGATCCAAAACCTTTCCCTTATACTCTGTCACTACTTCAAAAAGACTTCGGTTTGTTGATAAGCTCTTCCTTACACTAAAGTAAACTGGTGTCAAGTAATTATGCTCACTTTCTCTGGTTAGCATTGATAAGATGGCGCAATTACTCTTTCAGCGCCCTATTGAATCTCTCTACGAACTTTGGAAATCTATACTTGATGGTAACTCGACCACAATTCTAACTTTGTGAAGTACCCTACCGAACTCAATTGATCAAACAATTTTGTTAATACGGCTGTTAACTTGCTGAGAGCTTTCTAGTCAACACACAACCATATGCTCTTATCTTGCATCTTTCAGAACAACACTCGAGCTCCGAACTGTGCTTTCAATGACCTAATGAAGCTAGCCTCCAATAGTTCATCTACTCACTTCCAAAGTTTAGCTAGTTCTAGCTGAGTCTTTTTGTAAAGGTACGCAAAGGTGTGTTTGCCTCGGACACCATCCGTCTGGTGACCAATTGATCTCCTTCGCCAAAATCTTAGACAGTTGATCTAAAATCACCTCAGCAAACTCCCTCAAGACATCTGCAATCTCTAATGGGGTCGACTGTTCTTTCCTCTTCTCCTCTGAAATCGTCATGTCGATGAGAGAAGGCCCTCATCTCTTAATCCCCTTATTAGATTGAATCACGGATAAGAACTTTGCTTATGTGGGTTACTTCATCTTTTGGCAGGCATCATCGTGAGCCTTTCTCTCTTGATCAACAAGCTACCGGCATATGGAACAGGGTCACGTCCTTCCCCAACAAGAAGTTCCTTCCCGCGATGGCCGCAAAGTCATCCACCTGCAAAACTAATAGGTTTACTTGACCTTCGTAAGTGCCGATTTTCATCTACACTTGCTTTGCCGACTCGCTCTTGGGTAAGACTTTCAGAGTTGACCGCCTTCATGCGGCTAATATCCTCCTCAAGCTTTTAACCCAAGATGTTTTACTCTTGAAGCAAAATGGAGCTATGAGTAGCCCTTATGTCCACCATAACATTTCTTTAAGTAATAACCTCGACCCTAGGCGTGGTTATAACCCATTCACACACGGGCCCACCTTAGCTTATCCAGTCACAACCGTTACAACCAACCACCCCAGTCCTAGGTGTGGTCACAACCTATTATAGAGTAGGCCCGCCCCAGTTAACAAGTCACAAACGTTGCAGTCTAGGGTGCCTCATGACCACTAGACAAGAATCTTCCCTTCTGGCCCTCCTCTGAGGTCCCTTAAAGTTTTGTCACTTCGCAGGTCCAACTTGAAGTTGGCACATTTTCACGAAGTTTGTCTCCCCTAACTATTCAAACCTGAGATCTCCTTTTTTAAGGGCATCTGTAAGTGAATGTGAGTATCAACTCCATAAAAGGTCATTTTCTTGCGACCTTCTTGTCTTTTTGGATAGCTCCTTCAGAACATTCAACATTCACGATGCCACTATGTGGTTCGTCTCTTTTGTTTCACGATTACTTTTCAAGTGCTTCTTATAGTTCTTCTTTAACTGCTATAGCACTTAGTCTTGCCCCTTCGAGACATTCAATGGCTCTATGCGACCATTGTATCAACAACATGATAATGTTTCTTCCTGGCTTCCCTACACCATTAAAGATGGTGACTTCATTGGGAAATTCGGTTTTATTCACTAGGTCGCTCCCCCACCTTTGTCAGAGCCCCAATCTCTAGGCTTTCTCTTTCTCTCCTTAAATGGGTAACGATCTTTTGGTTGGGAGTCAACACATGAGTAATCTAACAACCATTTAATGATTATTTGTGCGAATGGGAAATCACGCACACCTTTGTCATTGTAACTGATTTCGTACCAAGGTTGAAGACTTTCCATCAAGTAAAACAATTAGTCTTGCTCGATCACATCTCAAGTATCTAACATCAAATCTGATAATTTCTTTACACACTCACAACTGTCCCAGTTTTGAGTGAACTCACGTAATTGCTTTAGAGCAAGACATGCAACCTTTCAAAGGAGGAACTTTAGATTTTATTTCAAGTCCTCTACCACAACTTGACACCCCCAAACAACTACATGGGAGCTAGGGTCACTTTGGCATTTTCGAAATTTGCCCTCACAATCCGAAAGTATTGTTCGATGTCAAACAAATGTTTTCGAGTACTTCAGCATCTTAGGTCCCTTCATAGCATTTTAGTTTCGGTACTTATAACTGAATGGATTATAAGCTTAGAGTGGCTCCCGAATGAGTTGTAAGGATACGAGCAGTGAAGTTTGTCCTTGTGACCACTTCCTCAAGTCATTCCCGCAATACGCTCACCACATCGTGGTACTCCTACGCAATCTTGGATATCATTGCTTGCGTATTTGCAAATTGTGTTTCCAACTCTTTAAGACGTCCCCTATTAGATGGCTTAGAGTTAAAGCTAGTGGCATTCGTTTCCAATACGCTCACCCGAGAACTCAATGACTTTAATATCGTCAAAGTTTGTCTGAAGTCCTCAATATCAAATGAACTCTTTCTCTACTATGCCGCCTCTAAGGCTCGATGATGCTCCTCTAACTCACCCATTTTCTTTCGAGCGCATTAAATCGAGTTGTTCTTAAGGAGGTAGTTTTTGTAGACACTATCACCACAACCTTGAACTATGATACCAAATGTCATGAGCCAACTTTCTCTTAGTTGAGATTTATGCTCGTGCGGCACTTACTAGCGCATTATAACTAGCAAGTCAACCTAAACGAGTTTTCATATAACAAACTCAAGCGGGTTATTTATCTATATAAAATATATCAACAGTAGAAAATAAGTGGAAATAAGTCATTATCGTAATCCAACACAATCTGAGGTTTTATTGATAAAATACTAACAAGCATACAAGCCCTCAATAGGTATACAAGTATTGAATACACAAGCGTCTTTACATATCTAGACAATATAATTGAGTTTGAATAATTCATACAAGCATCACACTTCTATCTATTTAAGGGTGGAGGAGTACACAACAATGCCCCCGAAATGCTAATATCCAAGACTCTCTTAAGGCACTTAACTATCCTCTTAAATAGGGTTTTGAGACATTGCAAGTGTAGTATGAGAAGACATAACTCATGTCTCAGTTATCACACCCCTAAATAATATATATAATAAATATCTCTAAACTATAACGATACTTCATGACTTATGGCTATAAACTTACTAACTAATTTTGGACAAGTAAATACAATTGACCTTTTACAATAGACACGCCATATACAAAATTTTAGTTTTTTGATATGCAGTTAGCGGAGTATTGAAGCTCAAATTGAGACGAAGTTGTGATATTGGAACGATAATCAAAAGTAAATTATGTGGTCTGAAATTCGTCTCGATTAGAGGTCAGAAAGACGTTCGTCAAAGATTGCCGAAAAAATGACAGAAAAATTGATGGGAGCTCATTCAGAAATTTTGAATAGGTTTTGGCTTTTATAGAAATTTTCAAAATATTATAAAATGACCTCTCTACTTTTAAAAATTATACTTGGGTTATAATTATCCTTTAATCATTCAATTTTATCTTAATTTTTTTTTTATAATTTAGCTCTCACTGAAATTAACAAAAATATAAAATATTCTTCACAATATTGCGTATTTATTTAATATTTTTCAGAGTGTCATAATATAAAAAATTTAAAATTGGATACATAATAATATTAAACATGCTAATGATAATTTTATAATATATTTTGCTTGAGTTTTTAGTAGTCATAATCCACCGTTCATTCTCATCTAGGCATTGTTTCGAACATTAAATTAGAAAATCTTTAAATAATCAGCATTTGAAAAGAAAAACATTGTTTTCTCATCAATTCTACACATAATCCACATTTCTTATATTTAGTTCATCAAACCATTAATGTAAAAAATTCATTGAAGTACTAAGATTCTTGGAAAATCAAACAACTTGCTTGCAGAAAAATCATTCAAACAGTCACTAGTCAATAAAGTAATTATCCTCCATCTCATGTAAAATAGAAAATCATTCATTAGCAATCAAAGAGGTGTTAATTGCTTTGAGTCAGTCTGTCTGATATTACCATACATTTTTATTGGCTCAATCGTGTCTGTGTTAGGCCAACCAGGCACATGCAGTAATCGTGTCGTATTATAGTGAGCCAAAATAAAAGATGATAGACCAGACACAACATGTTGGCCCTAATGTATTTACGTTGTTTCGTGCCCACAAAGTTGACAAGAAATATTGAAAATAAATTAATTAATTAAAACTAAATATTTATAGACATTATTTAACTTATTTCATATTGATAATTATGATTGTATTATGTTATTATCTATAGTTTAAATCAGGAAATATTAAATTAAAAATATTCAATTAACATGTTATAGTATTAAAAAATTAAAACTGGTCCATAAATGACATTAGTTAATAAAAAAAAAACTAATATATTTTCTTCTTCTAATAATTAAAGTTGAAATACAAGCTTCTGACAACTTGTGACACTACAACACTGTAATTGGACTACTCATTTAAGCGAGAAAAAAAAAACAACGAAATATAATTGTGAGTGTTAAAAAAAATGACTGTACATTATCGGATCTTTTTGTGGATCAAATCACTGTCACGGTTCGAACGTAGAGCACAAGGCGAATAATTCCTCTCAATTCACAACCCAAGTGCCCGAACTCTATAACTCGCAGTCTCTCAGTTTTATTTCTCTGTGTTTTCTGTACGCTTGTTTTTCACCCATTTGAGTAACACAAATAGCATCCTATTTATAGATGCTTGGGATAGGAAACTCAGTATTAATATAAACGGGACTACCCGGTAGTTTCTATTTAATCAAAGAAGGATAATGCTTATTTAACAAGCAGTTAACTTCCTATATTAAACTAAGTCAGGTCAGCCCATCATCGGCGGCTCCAAATTTAATAGGTTCTCTTCTAAATAATCTATTATCTTTTTGCCAATATTTCTTAATTTATCACTTCATATATTAACATATACATTAATGATAATGGAAGATATAATTAATGAAAAACCACTATTATTATTATTATTATTATTATTAGAACCAAAAGTTTGGAATCTGAAATAACAAAAATCCAATACTTTTTTCGGCTCTGTGCATCCATGAGTGTAATGATATAGTTTGCCACAATTGTAGCAAGACATCTTACTCTTGTCTTTCCTTTTGCCAGTATGCTTGCCCCTCTTTCATTTTCTAGAATCAGACTGCTCCTGATTAAGATTTGGTTCATTTCCATCTCTTTTGTGCTTTATGATGAGAGTCTAATTTGACAGTAAGCCTTCTAAGTTTTGTTGTCGCAGTGCCACCAAATGATTTTTTCATGGTAGATCATAACTCTTTAGTAATCATATATTTTCAAACTCAAAATAAGAGGTCACCTCCATGTCTCTCCTATATGAGTTGAAGTACCATGCGCCGACTCAAATATGGTTGTCTTAGCTACCAGCTATAGCTTTTAGCTATACGTATTATTTATTTTTAGTTGCATATTAATTAGTTAATTTTTAAGTACCCAATTCGCCTCTTTTGGATTGTCTAGTTTAAATTTTATTTGGTATCAGAGCCTAGTCATGCTCCTTATTTATTTTGAATTGCATATTAATTAATTAATTAATTTTTTAAATACTTAATTCACCCCTTGCCTAGTTAAAATTTCATTCATCAAAGCCAGATCGCCAGTTTGAATATCCTAGGTGCTGCTATGAGGAAGATTGTTGGCATTTATATCACCTTCCTACAGTAGTGACTTGCTGCCACGTGGGACTTATGGGGCGCACTCGTGACATCAATGCTTGATATCCCAACTCGGTGGTGTGGCCTACAACAGCCATATGTTCTGTAAGAAAATGTGGTTGTGCCTCAAAGACCAGTTTTAATTTTTAGCTCGACGGGTAACGCTTGATCCTAACACATATTTTTTCCATATACTTGTGCGTGTATAGATGGTACCCATCATCAGTGGGTATGGATACCCAGTTGAACCCGAGCCGGTTTGGATGTATATTACCTGCTAGAAAAAAACCCAGGCCAGTGATGGATACAAATTAATCATACCCGGCAGGGATATTTATCCCGGTATGGACATAGGTATGTATCCGAATATGAATATGGGTGTGAATATTTATTTTTCCAGTATCTGGGTTGGATATCCAGTTTTAAATTTAAAAAAAAAAATCAAAAGAAAGTAATAATTTAATATCCTTATGATATGGTTTATGATTTTTAAGTATGTTATATATGTTATTAGCTACAATGAGAATAATATAAATATTTTATTACTGTAATTTTTAGTTTAATAATTGTGAAATTATATATATATATATATTTTATATATATTATGTTAACGTTATTAATTATTAGTAGTAATTATTAGATTAATATTTTGTTTAACTTTTCTTACGAATTGGGTTTCTTTAACTCAATTATTTTTATTATTTATTTGTAAGTTTTATTTAAATTAATCTACTTTTATTTTTTCTTTTAAGTTTAGTTAATATTTTAACAAATTGATGATATCCATGGATATTTGGTTAATTTTTATTTATTTTTTACTTTTACACCTATTCCCAACACATTTTTTTTTTTTATATACTTTTTATTTACTTTATCAATATTCAATAAGAAATAGGACATAGAATGTCAGTTTAACAAAAATTTAATGCTTTATAAGCAGCAAATCCAATTCACAAATCTAAACGTCTAAAAATTTCTAATATACATAGTATCACAAGAATTTAATTAAAGTAAATTATTTTATCAAAATATATTCTCATAAAATGATAATTTTAATTTCATATTTTAATTATGAATTCAGTTAAATATATTTATTGCACCCACTTAAATAACACAAATAGCATCATATTTATAAATGCTTTAAGATAAGAAATCCAATCATAATACAATGAGAGAACTATTTCAATTATATGTACTACATTAATTATAAGTTTAATACAATTTCTCGTTAATTAATTATGTACAAATATTGAATAAAAAATATTAGCTAAAGAAATAATTAAACTCTCTTTACAAAAATACTTAAAAAATAATCACGGCATAGGTACAATATTAATCAAAATCCATTCTAGTACAGGTACTAGAGAGTTTTACATTACATTGAATTTGGAAGTGTAGACTTGATCTGGTTCACAAAAAAGTTTCATTTTTTGACAACTTTTATCCCTGAAAGTCAAATATATTAACTATAAAAGAAAAAGATAATAATAATAATGACTTGCAATTAATGAATGAATTAAATTGCAATATCTTCAGCAAAAACATGGAAAATGAAATCACGAAAACGCCTTGAGTATTGTTTAGGATCAACAGCAGAAATCGAAGTGGGATCATATTGGATGGATTTATATGCATGCTCGAGCTTCTTGGTAATGTCATAGTCTTGAAGAATGTCAATGATTCCAAAAAATATTGTAACTTCGTAATATTCTCCAGTTGATTTTGTAACTTCGTAATATTCATTACCAGTAGTTGGTTCTCCTATCAGCTGCTGAGCCGCCTGAAGCTCGCAATCACCTCTTCTCACTGTTCTTTCAACTCGTGCTGGCATATTCCCACCCAATCTAATGCTAGCCCACCTGCATGCACTACTTAATTAATATTAATACTCAATACATAAAATTAATTACTAGCATACTATATTTATAAGAATTTTGAAAGGCATATACATATATAATATGTATACCTGTCTGGGTCGAGAAGAAGTTGATCCATGTCTACTCTTGAAAGTCGAGGAATTGCTTCACTCTCAGCGTCACCTGCAAGAGCAAGATCAACACAATTAATTAAGAATTAATTAAAATTCTTAATTAAAATCAAAGTAAGAGATCATTATATATTCTTAAAGAAATAAAGGCAACCTGGGGGAGATTCCTCAGTTCCACTGCCACAAGGTATCAATTCCCTATCTTCGGATATTTCCTTAAAGTGAAGACCCACTAGAAGGCTATAGTCCATGATTCTCTCTTGCTCAAGAAAATCACAATCTCTATCTACTTGCCTGATCCAAAGGAGGAATTAAAATTATTAAACGATCCCAGGCATAGGATGGATAATATATATGTGGGTGTGTAAATTTACCTGCAAAATTCTTGAAACCATGACTTCTGCAACCTGAATATGAAATTGAGATCTAGGTCTTTAAGTATGGTGGTTTCGTCAATATATGTGTCAGGCTTTTCTGTTCTGCGACCAAGTGACGATCCTTTCAAATCATAGCGTCTATGAATGGTATATTCCGAGCAGAAGAGATTCCCCATAATTATGAAGCGCACCTACAAACATTAAATTAAACGTTGAAGGAATTAATAATAGTTCACATATAACATTCACATGTGTACTTTTACGTACCTTCCTCTGAATCGGGCCGGTTAACTTTACACAGTGCAGACCATAAAATTTTATCACTAGAGTGTTCTCATAGGCTCGAAAATGATTATAATAAGCTGGAAGCATCCTTAAAAGAACCTGTAACATGTACATATAAAAAGATTGATTAGGGGTTTTTTTATTACTACAAATTATTAATCATCGATATTGCAAGAAATTTAAGTATATATATACAGCTGGAGCTCACTTTGACTTCAGACTTCTTTATAGTTTTTATCATGTAGCGATCGTCATTGGTCAAGTAAAAAAAGCTACCACTTTTACCAGGAGATGAAAGCTCTCGAAGAGCATCGTTCCCACAGATAGATATCATGTAATCAGCAGGGTCTACTTTGAACAATTTTCTCAAAGTCCTGAATACCAGAGGACAATAATCCTTCCATTTAAATTCACCGGATGGATGTGGTGGAGTATGTTTCGATCCTTCTGTTGGAAATTTTGTCCATACTTTTTGCTTTGGGTCAAAAGCTGATGATTTCAAATCAAGAGATGCTGCTGGACCAGGTCGCCCAACAGAATGCCTGCATGTGCATGCATGCATGCATGTGTAATCACTTTCTTCACATATATGCTCATCAACATAATTAAAAGGAAAATGCAAAAAAAAAAAAAGTCAATTAGAGCATTATATATATCAGAAATACTAATAATACTTATGTATTAATTACCTGATTCCTAGTTGCAGGTTTAGCATAAGCTCATAATTTTTATGACCTTTGCTTATTGTTTCTCCCTGCCTTTTACCAGGCCTTGGTAATCTCAATGGCTGTAAAGGGCTCAATTTAGCATTGGCATCATAAATTTGTTGAGCCAAAAAATCACCATTTGAAATTCTCCCCATCACAGAACTGATTTCATCATAAACAACATCGTCAAAACTACCAACAGCAGCAACAGTAGTAGTAGCATTACCTGTACCAGTAGCAGTAGCATCACCTGTACTTTCCCATATTTGCATTCTATCAACTGGCTTTTCCACACTAACGCTCACCCTCCCGTCAACCGACATCCTTCTTGGCTTCTCATCATTTTTGGAAGAATTCCATACTGCAAGTTTCTTCTGTGATGGCAATACTGTTACTTTCTCTCCATCACTTATCTTGCAATCAAATAAATCTACATTATGAACATTTTGAGGATACAAATCTTGATTGATCTCCTGTTCTAATGATGACTCAGAAGGATAATAAATTCCATTTTGTTCATTAGGATCTCTACTCCAATTTCCCTCATAAAAACTCTCATCTGGCCATTTGAATATTCCACGTCCTTTAGGCAAACCATCTTCCCAATAACCATCAAATCTGTTCCCATTACTCCATACAAAAACTCCTTGTCCACATATTACTCCTTTTCTCCATTCCCCAATGTAATAATTACCATTCTTCCAATTATATTTCCCTTGACCTTCTTGCATCCCACATCGCCATTCACCATCATAACAATCTCCATTAGAATAACTTTTAACACCATGTCCATGTTTCAAGTTCATAACCCATTGTCCTCTATAAGTATCACCATTTGATCCTGTATATGTACCAATTCCATCCATATATCCGCTTTTAAACTCCCCTTCATATGTAGCACCAGAAGGCCAACTAAACCTTCCTTTCCCCATCGTTTTGCCTCGATACCATTCCCCTACATACATACATCCATCCGTCCATAAATATTTTCCTAATCCATGAGGAAAATTATCGCACCACTGCCCCGTATAGTAGTCCCCATTAGGCAATAATTTCTCTTCATGGTATGTCTCTTCAATAATGGTTGCAATATGGTTGTCGTGATCTTCTACATTCTCATCATCTGCATGGGCTACAGATATTGTACCAAAGATGCTGTTTGCTCGCCTCCTTGCCGCTTGTGTTTTGCGTAAAGTAGCCTCCCATGCCTTTGCCACGCTGCTCTGCTCTTTGCTCATTGTCAAAGTGTATTGCTATTCACGTTAACATGTGTACGCCATATGATAACGACCAAGTTTTCTGATAACAGCATAACAATATGGAATTGAATGGTGACTGTTTAGATGAAAAAAATTTGTCAAATGGATCAAATTACGTTGATTTTTTTTTTAATGGAAATTATGAGTACTTGCTAGCATCCATGCGTGTAACGATCAAAGAATGTGAATCTTTCAAAATCTCTCCCTCTCTCCCTCACGCATTTACCTTTCTGTTTCTGTGAACAAAGCGAAAAGAGCGATTGAACCAAAGAGTACCTTTTTTCTTCTGAAACCAAACAAACGTTAACGTTTCAGTCAATTATTTTGTCTCTCTTATTGTTAGTTCTAGACAAACGTTAACTTTCATACAATAATCAGGATGTAATAGGAACACTTGTTATTAGTAATTATTGTATTAATTGTTATGTTGGATACTATATTTAGCAAGAAATAAAAATCACCCACATTTATTTTCTTGTAATATTATGGCTTTTCTACACAAAATTAAATTACGAAAATTTTATGGTTGAAGAAGTTGGAAGTGCATTTCTCTCTTCAATTCCATGCTTAAAATCAAAGTGAGACTTGTTCATCTCATTCTCTCCTACGTCTAAAAGCCCTGACATTTTGGAGGGATAACCGAAATTCAGGTGTTGTTTTTTACTATTCTTAGTGTGCCCTAACAAAAATAGATAACATCCTTTTTTTTCCTTATTTGTTTATGAACATATGGCTAATGCATGCTATTGCATGCCCTGAGTATTCTTATTCTTCTCCAAATATATTGCGTATTGGTTATATGGATCTAAGAGCATATTATTGGAGTCGCTTTATTTTATTCTGTTAATTATCAGAAAAAAGTCTTTGGTGCTTTCACTTAGTGCACCTTTCTAACAGATTATTGTTATGCGATTCATTAAGTTTCTCATAATTGATCTTTGAAAACAAAAATAGAATCCACAGTTCGTCATAATAATCCTTCAATTTTTTTATTTATAATTATTTTAATTAGAGTCATGTGTCTATTAACTACGTATGAGCTGTTAGAGATATGCCCTAGAACCAATCGTGTCATACGGTCTAGGGATATCATC
>JAXCLQ010000015.1:9951970-9966550 GCA_035584115.1 Cedrela odorata
GGTGCAGGATAAAAGTAGTTGAGGTAAACACAGGAGATAATTAGCTAATAGTAGAGAAGTCTATTCCAAAACCGAAGCATATGCATCAATCAAAATATTAAGATATAAAAAAACAAACACGAAGAGAAACTAGTAGTAGACGCCAGACAGAAGCGAAGAGGCGCGGGTGGTTGTGGTTTTGTTTCCGGTCATCTCTTCTCTACCCATTTTATCTTCTCTCAAGTCCACATTTTCTTTCGTCCTCATATTTTCTCCTCTTTCTCTTTCTTTCTCTCTCTATTCCAGTTCAACAATGTCTCTGAGATCATCAGTGTCCCCCGTTGCTCACCTCAGCGCCACTGCAAAGCCGAGTTCAGTTCTTTCATCCAACAAAAACTTGTTCTTTGTTGATTTCGTCGGATTGTACTCTAAATCCAAGACAACAAGACGGAGAAACGGAGTTTCTAGTAATCAAGCAATCTTTTCTCGTTTTGTTAGTAAGAACTTGTGCTCCGTTAAAGCGGTGCTTGATCTTGAGCGTGTCAAATACGCCTTTGATGAATCATCTGCTTCTCAATCTGATTTCAAACAGAAGGTCAGTTGCTTTCGTTTTGTTTTTTTAAATTTTTTTTTAAATTCTAATCAATGATGACTCTGTGTTTCAGGACATGTTTGGTTTTGGTTCTTACAAAATGCGTTTTTGGACGGATTTTTAAACCGCTGTGTCGTCTTCATTTACCTAGTCGATGAAAATTAGACAAATAAGAAAATTATGGAACGGGAACAACGCGTCTGCTTATTTTCTTTTATTTTCAGTTTGTATGATTAATAATATTATTGATGCGTTTCCTATGGTTTGATTTGTAAACACTCATACTGTGTCGTTTTGTCATTCGTATATGGTTGTTTAAGTATACTTGTTACTTGCTGAGGATGAAATGAGATTATTTTGACTTTGAGAGTGAGAATTGCGCTTTCAGAATGCTAACTAAACACTCCTGATTTCAAGAGTACTTTCTTGCTTTTGAGGTTGTATGATAGGCAAAATAAGTATTTCTGAATAACTAACAAAAGATTGCACATGTAGCAAGCTAACTTTTACTTTAAGTACAATAATTTGCTTGTTTTGATTGAATATCATTCTACTTTGCTTGTTTATATCATTAACAAAGTCATGTGTTATGAAAATGAATCATCGATTTTTAATTTGGCTTGACCAAAATCATGCACTGGCAGGGTGAACTGGGTATGCCAAAGAAAAAGAAATCTGTCATTAGTTTTTCTAATGAAATCAATAATAACATTGAAAGGTTGAAGGAGATGCTCTCAAAAAAAGGAAAGGAATTCACAGAGGAGTAACTCTTTATCAAAGATTTGTAGAAGAGATGGTTGAAGAAGTAACATTCTGTTGCTGTATGATGCTACGTGTCTGAAGTAGAAAAGTAGACGGAATGTTTAATTGTCTCATGCTAAATTGCCCTTTTGCTCGGGTTTATGCTGTTTGCTCTTTAGTTTTATAGAAATAAGTGCATTTAACAAATTATAGTGTCAGAGATGTTGGCAAGTTGGGGATAGGGTTTAGGTAGACGAGAAGTTGCAGTGCCATTGCTGGTAGTAGTTGGATGTGAGCTGGTGCATTTGGAGGAAAAAGGAGAAATGAAATTTAAGGGTGTAAAACAAATTTAAGGTTCTGGTTTCTTGAGGACACTGTTCTCTTGGATTTCTGTTTGCTCCTTTATTTTCTTGATCTTGCTGCATCTTATATATCTTGATTCTTTCTATTATTGGCTTTGATCATTTTGTCCTTTTCTTTGATTTGGCCCTTATGTATGTGTGTGCTTTTCTTTTGAGCTCTTGTTGCACTACTAGGGCTGTGCTTCTGTTTTTCTGCTTATTCTAAGTATGTATGACTAATCAGACACCAAAGAAAAAAGGTTATAAGCATCTCCGATGCCCAGTACCTAATTTGTCTTATTGTTTCAATCTTGAGTGAGATATGCAAAAGGTGAAGTTACATACTGGATCTATAGGTCATTACTTCTGAACTTATGTTAGTTGTTCCCTGACAAAGCTTCTTGAATGGAGGTGTAACAATGATCTTTTTATCTTTCTATCTTTCTTTCTTTCTTTTAATAAAATGTTTTTGTGAGTTCATGATAATCATGTGTAGTATACATTGCATTATTATTGGATGTTTTCCCCTTTTTTCCTATCCTGGTTCTCTGTCAACATCTCATTGTTTCAGTTGCTTTATCGTTTGATGTTTTCTTGCATTTGTTATGCTTGTGAAATGAATTATTCATGTGCTTATAATATGAATTCTATGGTCAGCAAGTTGCCAACTTGGAAGATATCATTTCAGAAAGAGGAGCATGTGGAGTTGGATTCATTGCCAACTTGGAAAATAAAGCATCACATGAAATTGTTAAGAATGCTCTAACAGCTCTTGGCTGCATGGAACATCGTGGGGGCTGTGGAGCAGATAATGATTCTGGTGATGGTTCAGGATTGATGACTTCAATTCCATGGGATCTCTTTAACAAGTGGGCTGAAAATCAAGGAATTGCATCCTTTGATGAGTTGCACACTGGTGTTGGAATGATTTTCTTCCCCGAAGATGATGACCTTATGAATAAAGCTAAAGAAGGTGATTATTTAGAGAGCTCCCTCTTAAGTCATTTTGCGTCTTTTCTTTGGGTTTACATTGATTGTGCATGTGCACATGTGAATGGATATTTAATGCCTTTTTTTTCATTTTCTACAAGTTCTTTGTACTATTTTGTTTATTTAATGCCTATTTAAGCATTTCATGCACGGAGTTTATTTGATGTTCCGTTTTGCATTTTCTAAAGGTTATGAATGAACTTTATTGAGTAAGTATAAGTACCCTAAAGGACATTTGGTTTCAATTGAGGAGTATTAAGGTTGTCTTACATAAATGGGGCTTGGTACCTTTTGTGTGTTGTGCAAGTGTTGGTATAGGAATGTGTATGGAATTTACTATGATTCCAAATAAATAGAATCCCAAAGGTCATACTCTGCAGCCTCTGGAAGAATGTCCATACAAAGTGGCAACCCATTAGGTTATTTATCAAAGGTGCAGATTAGTATCTGAATCCCAAAGATCGTACTCTGCTGTCGCAATCGGTGTTGAAATGTTATGGCATTCACTAGAATTTGAAATAAAGAGATTAAGGACCTGAAGATCACAGTGCGTGATCTCTTTGAGTCCCCAATGAAGGGAATCAGCTGCAGTGCATTTGTTATGGATACTCTTAAAGTTGGTTTATGTTTCTTTGTTCAATTATGTTTAGTTTTTCTTTAAAGTTGGGAAGTGTGTATGTTTTGTCTTTTAATAGATACTAGAATTCATGTACTTCTTGGTAGCATTATTGATAGTAAACATGTTTATGCTTGTTTATTGGATATTTGTCATCTACAAACCCTGTGATATTTGTAATAATTATCTTGAAGCAACAAGAAAGGTTATAATTGTGTAATGCTCTCTTTATTTTCAGATTAACTTTGTTTTTAGTAATTTGCAGTCTCCTGCAGTCTATATAGTGTGTGTTCACTGATCATAGCAACTTATTAGCTGGGTTATAGCAGATTCAGAAATGTTTTCAAACTCTATATCTGGTATTGGCCTATGCATAGGAGAATATACTTTTACCTTGAAGCAGACACTTGGTGCTTTGCAGTTGTGTGACTGAGGCGTTGAAACCAATTTGTGTCAATGCTTTAGCGAAATCCTGTAGCGTCCAGTATTGAAAAGTATGAATTTATCAGTGTGAATGGTTTTCCTATAAATAATTTACTTGGAATAACTTGTTTGTGCCTCATTTCTGTTCTTTTTCATGTGCGTTGTCGTGGTGGAACCTTGTACAATTTATTCTGCCATCTCTTAGTTATTGTAGATTCATTAATTCATTTTTGTTTGAATTAAGATTGATGTTTTTTAGTCTTTGTGACTTGTTCAGAGATTGGAGGTTGCTACTATTCACTAGTGTACATTTACATATTTTTCCAGAAAGTTTTTAATTTTAGTATTATTAGCATTAATGATACAACTTAGAGATGAGGAAGCGCAGATCATAAAAGCATGGATCTTTATCTTGTACCCGTGCATTTATTTTGTTAGTGTGCAGTACATTGTGTGAATCTCAATATGGCATGTTCTGTTGTTTATATATCTAATCTGTTGTTTGACCATATTTTCTAATTGCTTCTGTAGTTATTGTAAATACTTTTAGACAAGAGGGTCTTGAGGTTCTTGGATGGAGGCCAGTCCCTGTAAATATGTCTGTAGTTGGTTACTATGCAAAAGAAACCATGCCCAAGATGCAGCAGGTGTTTGTTAGAGTTGTTAAAGAAGAAAATGTTGATGACATTGAACGGGAGCTGTACATCTGCCGGAAATTAATAGAAAGAGCAGCAGCCTTGGAGAGTTGGGGAAATGAGCTTTATTTTTGTTCTTTGTCAAATCAAACAATAGTTTACAAGGGCATGCTTCGCTCTGAAGTTCTTGGGTTGTTTTATACTGACCTTCAGAATGATCTTTACAAAACCCCTTTTGCTATTTATCACCGGAGGTATAGCACAAATACTAGCCCCAGATGGCCTCTTGCTCAACCTATGAGGTTACTTGGTCATAATGGAGAGATCAATACCATACAGGTATGATTTCTTTAAGTATCTAGTCTGTAATGGTATGCTGTAGATTTCATATAGTAGTTGCATATAAATCTATCGATATCAATTTGCTAAATGTATATTCAGGGGAACTTGAACTGGATGCAATCTCGAGAAAGCTCTATGAAATCTCCTGTTTGGCGTGGTCGTGAAAATGAGATTCGTCCTTTTGGCAACCCCAAGGCGTCAGACTCTGCAAATCTTGATAGTGCAGCAGAAGTATGCATCACCTTGATTTTCATACATTTGCAATGATGTTTTATTTAGTATTTTTTTTAAATTTTTGTTAATTATAACTCATTTGAAAATATATTATTGCCCCAAAAAAAAAAAAATGAAAAAGAAAAAAGAGAAATAAAAGATGAAGTTCAAAATGCTTTGAGGACCTTCTTTCTGTTGGAATCCTTATCAATTTACTGTATCTTTCTTAATTCCACTAAAAACCTTTTTACATGAACTTAAGAGAAACTAACTTTTGTTAATTTAATCTTTCTAAATGCCGTCAGCAAATATAGTTCTCACTTGTTTGATTTTGGTAGAGGACTTGTGGAATATGCCATATTCTTAAAGGCAATTCAGCAGTCTTTCAGACATCTTTGATGGAACTGTTTTCAGTCTGTGCATCTGTTTTTAGTGTTTTTGCCTGTATATGTAGTTGATCATCATCCCTATTTCTGTTAGAAAGATTCTAATTGTCTGTGAATGTGTCCAATCCTTGCATTCCTTCTTTCCATAGGGAAGATACCCCTGGCAGCTGTCTTGAAGAATGCAATACTTTGTTGTTGCTGTTGTTGCCTTGTTATATAATTGTTGGTGGACATTTCAAGAGCCCTTTTCTAGAACCTTGTAGACCTGAACAACTGTGGCTATCTCTCAGAACATTTGCATTAAGCTTCCTGGGGACCTAAGTGCTAGGGATTTCTTCTTTTTCCCTTTCTGAAGGATAAGGCCATTCCTTCCCATTGCTCTTTAAAGGATGAGGGATATTCGGGGTCATTCACAAGCTTAAAAGAGACGAAGCTGTTTGTGTGGATGGGAATTATTTGGAATGTTTAGGTAGTTTTGGGGAGAATGGTTAAAGACATTTGTAATGGTTAAAGACATTTGTGGATCTTGTAGGTGATTATTGAAGCCATCTAGGTTTGAGGATTCTTGTACATCCTTATTTTTCTTTTATGCAAGTTTGATGCATAGAATGCTTAAAATGGTATAAATCAAGCAGTTTCCATTGAGCTTCTGTGGTCTTGTTCATGAGTTGCAGAGCATAAATATTCAGATTCATGTGGTTATGAATGGATCTTGGAATACTAAGAAAACCTCCATTTGAGTGAATGTATTAATGGTGACATTTTTTCTTGCTACTTGAATTGACAGTTCTCAATATATGATATAATATTTCAAGGGATGTTCTTTTTAAAATTCCCAGAAACATAAAACTGTCATATTTGATTGACATGGTTCCATTTTATAGTGAAAGCATATGCATGCATAATATCTTTTTAAACTAGAAGGAAGTGAGTATCTTGTATTTTGGATTAGTTTTGCTAGAGAATACACTACTTGTTATCTGTAGAATCTAAAGATTCATGTAAATGTGCAAGTTGTTTTTTGTTTTAAAAGATTTATGTAATATCAAGATAATCTGTCAGTCCTCGGACTGGTTTCTGAAAGAGCCTTGTTTTGAATGTGATTCATGTTAAGTTATTTTTTTCATTTCAGTGCTTGTAGTGAATCCTTGACCGGGCATTTTTCCTCATTATTCTATGCACATATGCTTCACTGTTATTCAAATTTAACTAGTTTTTTTCGTTGTTTTGTTCAGTTGTTACTAAGAAGTGGCCGTACTCCTGAGGAGGCTTTAATGATTCTCGTCCCAGAGGCGTACAAAAATCATCCAACTTTGACGATTAAATATCCCGAGGTATTGTGTTAATGATTTGCAGTTTTACATACAGAGCTTCTAAGATTGGTTTTTGAAAATATCTTCTATTTTAGTGCATTATTGATTTCTCCTTTATTTAGTTAGAACTAACTAATGTTTTTTGGTTACCACTGATTGTGGTGCCTTTCATATCCATTCATAGCTTATTCGTAGAGAAACTGAAATTAAAGAAGTCTCCATTCTTACTATTCGGTATCACATAAGTGAATTCTTCCAATTATACAGCTCTGTTTGGGTCTTAAATTTTGTTGAAATGTAGGTCATAATACTTATGTCTTAGCTTCAATCAACGCCCACTTAGTTCTTCCTCCCTTTTCCATACTGTTCTTATAATACTTGAAACCTTAGTCAGATCCCTTCGTTCAATGATTCTATTGTAACTTTTCCACCTTATGACTGTAGTAAAGTTTTATTTAATTTCCTTGATGCTAGACAGTGCCAATAATGGATTTGTTTTTTTCTCCTTAGGTGGTGGATTTTTATGACTATTACAAGGGCCAGATGGAAGCTTGGGATGGGCCTGCCTTACTCTTATTCAGGTAACATTTCCAGTGACAACTTTTAAATTATCTTCTTCACTTTTCCTTTTTCCCCCATCCCTTCCCAATTGATATCCTTCTTTCTGATAGTTGACTTATCAATGCATTTGAACAGTGATGGAAAAACTGTTGGCGCTTGTCTTGATAGGAATGGACTTCGCCCTGCTAGGTATTGGCGGACAATTGACAATGTGGTCTATGTCGCATCTGAGGTGTGTTCTGTATCTTCTATTATCTGCAATTTTTGATCGTTGATGAATTGACATGATGGTTAAATCGTTGGTGCACAGCTCTGCTCAGGTGTATATTGACTTCTTGGCTTAGGAAACTTTTGAGCTTAGGCTTAGCGTACGATGGGCCAATGGTCGCAAATCTGAAGGGACAAAAAGCTGAATTTATTATCTTTACAATGTGAAAACACCAAAATGAGCTAATGACATCATAGTGAAAAGAAAAAAGTTGTTAGATATGAAAGATGCAAAGGACCAAATTACATAAGCTTACTGTGTAACATTGCAAACAATTACATATACATTTTATGGTGTTTGAAAAGTAAAATGTTAAATGGTGAGTCCTGGAGCGACACTCTAGTTTTATGGAAATATCATGTTAAATAAGCGTGATATCTTAGCGACTTCAGTCTTAAAGAGAAACCGTTACATGAGAAAAAAAAGCCATATAAGCGAATTACTTGGGCTTGTGCTATACTATTCAAGTCAATTTTTATGTTAATAGCAATGAATAGTCAAATAATGAACATCTTTGCTTTGTGTACTGTTATTCAATTACATAATTGATATGCATCTGCTGAGGTTTCCTGTATTAGTGCTATGTGTTAAATGTTTTGAAGTTGTTGCTCTTTATTGATTATTGTACTTAAGATACCAATGATGCCTTGTTTTGTTCTATCTAGGTTGGTGTTCTACCAATGGATGATTCAAAAGTTACCATGAAAGGTCGTCTAGGTCCTGGAATGATGATAACGGTTGATCTACGGAGTGGTCAGGTTTGTGGTGAAATTTCTTTTCATTTACTAAGTGCATGTGTCATATTTTGTAATGGAGGTTGTGATGGTTACAACTATTAAATATCACTTATCCATATCATCCTGTGTTCAAAATTTCTGCAAGGATTAATTTTTAAGATAATATCTTATTGTCTCTTACATTCAATATATTGATATATGAAATATTCTTTTGGTGCTGTAAAAGATTCTAGATTGTTTGTTATTTTGTTACCTAAATGTCATTCTATGTTTATCTACATTGATACATGCGTCCTTAATTCTTTATTTAAAATGCATTTTCATTCCTTGGGATAGGTGGAATAAGGTTAGATAGTTGCCTCCTTTATAAAGCATAATTTCCATTGTATAAAAACTGGCTTAAAATCAACTAGTTGGTTTGGGAAAATTAGAATACAATTCACCATGATCTTCCAGGTTAAATGCTCTGTAGAGTATTTGACATGCATTTTATGGGGACTTTATCTATTGGCTCAAAACAAACATCAGTGCAATCAAGTATTGTATCTGTGTTACCTTTCTATATGGTCACCTAGACAGGGCATTTTGACTCCTTTGAAAGTAAGAAGCCTTTGATTATTTGTTATAATTATTTATTTTCTATCATTTTTGAACATGAAAGAAAATAAAACCCTACTGATTTCCTGTACATGCTTTTTTTATTTCTATCCTACTTCTTCTAAATATTAAATAACAGGTTACGTTAGACACCACCCACATATTAAATAACAAGCTATGTTAGAAACCACCCACTACTTGGGTGTTTAGTCACCACCCTTCTCTCATGTGAGACAGGGTTTGATTCCCACGTGTTGTTTCTGGATAGATTCTCTCCAAATAATTTAGTAGTAGATATGACACATTCTGGGGCAAGATATTTGTTGATACTGCAAAAATCCTTTTGTGGATTTAGTGCACAAGCACCAATCTTCTTCTCTTATTTGAATGTCGTCTAACATGGAACCACAACAAGAACGAAGGGGGTAAAAAGCCAGTGGTCCTGCGAAAACCCTCTGATGCTTAAGTTATGATTTTGCTTATTGATATTTGAGAGAGATAAATAACGAGACGAACTATTTTTCCAGACTATATGGGTATTCTAGGGTTGTTTTATCATGCGTACCTGGTTGTTCTCGATTCTCTTTTATAGGTCTCTTTAAGTCTTTGAAATTTAGTAGAATTTCATGGAATCTGGAAATAACAATCTCAGTCTTATTTCCTTTCGAGAATTACGGAGATTCTACTTTATAAGCATCGACTTTTCGGATTTTATGAGATATTGAGCCCTTCTTGTAGAATATGTTTACCAGGCAATGGATCCTTATTATGAAATAAGTCTTACTTGCAGAATATATCTATTAGGCTAAGGATCATTATTATGAAACAATCCGGCAAGAAATTGACAAGAGAATAAATCCTTTGTAGATACGCAACTGTTAAGAGGTCTTGGAAGTCTTTACATGAGACTTCTTTATCTAGTTGAAATGAGTTTAAACTGTGTTATATATCTGAGACCTCGGCTATGTTGTACCCGAGATCTTCACTGCCGAGGGAGGTCTTGGAATTGGTTCCCAAACTTGAAGCCTTTTTGTCTAAGCCTGAGAGGTATGCCTGAGGTCCTTGTTATCACTTGGTCGGTATCCCATGAGCTCGGGGCAAACTTGGGTTTCGCATCACTTACTTGGGGGCCCATGACATTTTGGGCATTAATTAGGCTTCAGACTGTTTTCGCAACAATATCCGAGCTTTGATATAACAGATCCAATCTAGCATTGATTTTTTGGCATCTTATGGGCTTCGATTACTAAGGAATTCCATCACCACTCTTAATTTTTTATTTTCAACAACTAGGATGTTGTTTTGCACTAAGGCTTACTGTAGTTAATTTTTTTTTTAGGATTATACAAATTTTGTGTAATAGATCTTTTGTTCATTTGGTGGTAGACCTCTAGTCCATCTCCTTTTTTGTCATCTTTTGATAGTATTAATCACATAAGTTTCTTATCCAAAAAAAAAAGGATCCAATCTAGAAGGGTCTTGGTAGATCTTTGAATGAAAAAATGTTGGTACTCCAAAAAAAAAAAAAAAAAGGCTTGTGATGTTGGAGGTTTATGAATCATTTCAATTTTTTTTAATGATTCTTTTTTTAATTTGCTTTCATCACACGATGACCTTTGATTTGAAAGAATGCAAAAAGTCTTGGGGATATTCTGCATTAAAATTTTATTTTATTTCATTTCTTAAACATTTTCATTTGCAGGTTTATGAGAATACAGAGGTCAAAAAGCGAGTAGCTGCGTCAAATCCCTATGAAAAGTGGGTCAGCGAAAACCTGCGATCACTGAAGCCTGCAAACTTCTTCTCAATGACAGTGATGGACAATGAAGTAATCTTAAGGCATCAACAGTAAGTTTTTTCTTTTTTAAATTTAATTTTTTATTTTTGAAATTGTAGTGGCTGCTTTAAGATGTGCTATATATATATATATATATCATAGATTTGTTGTAATTAGAGATGGTTGTCTTGGGGATCATATCTCTTCCTCAAATGGCATTCTGAGCACGCTAACAGAAGTTCATTTTACTACGCTTTGATTTTTATGGGTTCTTTTTGAATCTTCTTTCTGTTCTACGTGTAGTAGATAGTTTTCTTTTCTGTTTTTATGTAATTTATTTATTTTTAAGGTTCTTCTAATGTATAATAACCATGTATATGTTATCACAATTTTAAGATGGTTATTACTTCTTGAGAGATAAAAAGAAAGATCAGAAACGAAATATGCACATATGCTTCTAGAAGTGCCCCTGCTTAACATATGAAAAAAGAAAGCAAGTTGGGCTTGTATTTGGATCCATATGTGTTTGTGTGCCTTTAGATTCATGTTAGACATTTTCCTATTAAGTGACAGCAAAAAACTTATAAACTCATGATAATAAGATGGCTAATTGGATGTTGCAAGTCTTTGAGTTTGCTCTTGGAGCACTTTTGCAGATACATATACATATATGTGTGGGCGTGTTTTAGGATTGAAAGCGCTAGATGTCAAATATTATTGGAAAAATGATTACTTCCAAAGCACAGTAGAAGCACTCACAACTCCAAACCTTGCCTTTGTTGTTATTTGTAGTATAGAGCATTGTTTTTGAACTTTGGGTAAACTTTGATAGAAAATGTTATACCATCTTCATATAATGGAGGTCAATAGCATTTGATTGATCCATTGCCATTGATGTATCTCAATTGTTAATGTGAGTTGATGGCAAAAGGCATACTCTAAATTTATTGAATAATTTACCTCTTGAATGTTTCTCATCATATTGCACGTTAATGGACCAGGGCATTTGGCTACTCTAGTGAGGATGTGCAAATGGTTATTGAGACTATGGCTGCACAAGGGAAGGAGCCTACATTTTGCATGGGAGATGACATTCCATTGGCAGTTTTGTCTCAAAAGCCACATATGCTTTACGATTATTTTAAGCAACGGTTTGCTCAGGTTTGCTCAATATGCCATTACAAAATATTAATTGGTGATCAGTTTTTTTATGGCTTTAAGATTAGAATTTACGCATTTTTTCTCTCGCAATTTTGTTTGATTTTTCTTGTTGCTTAATTTTGTCCCTACATTTTAATTTTGTGTGTATTACCTTGGGTACCATTTTAATTTTAATTTTTTGTATGTCTGTCCCTCTAATATGCAGCTCTTTTTCTGTCTGGCTGTTTAAGGATATGGACAAGTTTTTGGATTCATTCAAAAACTAATGAGAAATTTTCAAATTTCCTAGTGTAGGATTAATGTCGATACCGATCTAAGCTCAAGATTTATAAGCAACATAATTGATTGCTAGATTTATTTTTAGAAAAACAGAATTGTTTCTTAAGGACCTTTGTTTGTGCTGATATGATGATGGTGAAATGATGACAACATTTTTGGGCTCGTGGTGGCCTTGATACTGACTAAACCTTTCCCCATCCTTTGCTTTGTAAAAACTGTTGTCTATATTCTTGTATAATTAGAAGGTTAAGTTAAAGTCTCTATTTATTATATTTATTTTAAGTTTTTTATCCTACCTTGGTATTGACATTTCAGTAATTTTTATATTTTAGAATGACTGAAATGTATTTTGAAGAACATTATCCTTGATTGATAGTGTATTCTTTGGCAAGTTTAAGAAATCAGGTTTTGTTACAAAGAATTTCATGATTTTTTCCTTGGGGTTTGCTCCATATAATTTTGAAAACATGGTGAAATTCTTTACTTCTTTTTGTGAGAGAGTGATCTGACGGCTTTAGAAGCATTGGAATATGGCCTGTACTTTTTTTTTTCTCCATTTTATGCAATGGAAGATTTTGTGGAAGTTGTACTAGTCATTTGCCATGTTCTAGAATTGATGATTGACTTGCTCCTAAGCTCATGCCTTGTATTTGGTTGGTCCTCCACACTGAACTTTGGTAGGTAATGTGATCATATGTGCAAAATGCTTGGCTTATTATGATCCGGGTTAATTTAGAGTTTGGTCTGTGTTATGCTTGCCTCATGGAGTTCAGACAAGCAGTTTGCCTTTACATAGGCGCGGAGATGATTTGTAAAAATTGAAGCACTGTACAATGGGTACTAGGTGATTGTTTTTATGGATTAGTCTGGTAAAACAATTAGATTCCTTCTTAAAGCATTTTTTTATACAAGGAAATGCATTTAGCTTTATATTCTGATGGTATGAGTGACTCAGTAAGTGTGTGCTCTAGTGAATCATTTAAGATTTAATATTATCTTTCACGAGAAACTTTGTGAATTTTTTGATAAGCAATCTATTAAGAAATTTAAAGTTCCATAAAATAAGTTGTGCTTACTTGCTACAGATTTTGATTTTATAAAACTTTTGTATCATACCTTGTCAGTTACATTTATATGAACTATCTTGTGTATGTATAAATTTTATTTGTTTTGCTAATTGATCTGCGCTGTGTATATGCAGGTTACAAATCCGGCTATTGACCCTCTAAGAGAAGGATTAGTTATGTCTCTTGAAGTTAATATTGGGAGACGAGGAAACATATTGGAGGTGGGATCTGAAAATGCTTTGCAGGTTTGTTAGCATGTTCTCTCTGCCTTGCAATCATATTTACTGG
The DNA here is from genome assembly GCA_035584115.1 of Cedrela odorata. Lineage (NCBI taxonomy): Eukaryota > Viridiplantae > Streptophyta > Magnoliopsida > Sapindales > Meliaceae > Cedrela > Cedrela odorata. The sequence continues at coordinate 9,965,277 of JAXCLQ010000015.1, forward strand.
TGTTTATAATGATCTGTTGAATTGCAAATCATTGCTGTTTGAAATATTAATAATTTGGGACTGTGCGGTTTATTTTATCATTTATATCAGGTTATTCTGTCTAGTCCTGTGTTGAATGAAGGAGAACTTGAGTCATTGCTGAAGGATCCCCTCCTGAAACCCCAAGTCTTATCTACATTTTTTGATATATGTAAAGGGGTTGAGGGTTCTTTGGAAAAGGCACTATTTAAACTTTGTGAAGCTGCTGATGAAGCTGTTCGAAATGGTTCCAAACTGCTTGTTCTATCTGATCGTGCTGATGAGCTTGTAAGTTTCCTTTGGTACCTTTATGTATTCATATGGAAACTTTTCTGTACTTTTCAGTCCTCTAACCTATTTATAACTCATTAATGCTGTGAGAAGCAGCTTGTATTTGATTACTATCATGGAGCTGTCTCTTTATCATACAATATTTTAACACATTGTTGTGGATGTAATTTCATTTTGGAATTTTTCTCCAAATGTGAAAACCAAACTGTTTAAATATGTTGATTGTTAATTTTATGCTGTTTGGAATGTGATAAGGTTATTACTAACTTTGCTTAGTGGAAAATTTAAACTCACATCAGTGATTATGCTGGTGCAAATTTCTAATCCTTACATTATATAAATACACGTAATAATATTTTAATTGAAAATTTTGATGAATGAATTTGGAGAGACAGATAGTAAATAAATATATATGCCTTAAAAAATTTGATAGTTTTTTTTATAGGTTATGATGTAAATATATTAATTAGGTAGGGATATTTTTGGGAAGAGATTTAATTCATTCAGACTTTTAGATTCACCCAAACATACTTAATTACCTAAAATAGTTAAATTCATCTAACCGAGCATTAACACAAAAAAAAAAAAAAAACAGCCCCACTGTCTTAAGCATATGCATGTATGGATACTTATGCTCTCTTGTAGAGTTTGGCGTAACTTTTTTACATTTTTTCTGATATGCATGTGTAGGTTGATTGACTGTTTGTTATTTATTTAGGTCTGCTAACCTTTATTGAGGATTAATTTTCTTGTTTCTCTGTCATGACTTGTTTTTGTTATTTTATTTTTTCAAGGAACCAACTCGGCCAGCAATTCCGATACTTCTTGCTGTAGGAGCTGTACACCAGCATCTTATTCAGAATGGCTTACGAATGTCCGCTTCCATTGTAGCAGATACTGCTCAGTGCTTCAGCACACATCAATTTGCCTGTTTGATAGGATATGGGGCAAGGTTAATTCTCCTT
>JAXCLQ010000015.1:9986885-10024698 GCA_035584115.1 Cedrela odorata
ATATATATATATATAATCAGCATTATACTTGAAATTTCTGTAATTTAAATCATTGTAAAACCGTAAGATCTTCTGTAATTTAAATCATTGTGAAACCATAAGATAATGAAACTAAATTTTACATCACATATAGTACTTTCAGCAGTGACAACATCAATTGCTTTACCATCATTGCCTTCACAGAATTCCTCTGGTATTTAGGGGCATTATGTATCGTCGTCCCCCTAAATACATCTCTATACAACTCTAATATCTAGAAGTGTCACGTATCGCCATCTCTCTAATTACCTTTATACAATTCTAGTATTTAGAAGCGTTACGTATCACCATCCTCCTAGATACATCTCTGTGATCTCTAGTGTTTTGGGGCGTTACATATCATTGTCCCCCAAACCACCATCATTGCTCTTAAGAATGTGACATCTGAAACAGGGAAATCCAGAAGCATTACATATTGTCATTCCTCTAATTTCGAGTTTATAAATACACATGTGCACGTAGACTAAATAAAAAAAATGAATCAACTTAACAATAATACTCAAAACCATCATAAAAAAACAATTCTATATTCATAAAGTAAATAAATCATGCCTACAAAATTAACAATTAGCCAAAGTATCTCTCTCCCACCTAACATCATCTAAATTACCATCTATAAATTTACAGTATTCAAACACCTCATTGACATTCTTGAAAACAATTCTAATAATAATAATAACCACAAGTCCCATAAGTCCATAACCATAATAATCATAAACTTTATTAAGCAATAGTCATAGTATATTTAGAAAAATTAATTGGAAATTTCAAGTATATGTATTTCAAATATTAGGTTCAAGAAACAATTTTATATTTACGTTTTAATTTAACGAAATAAATAATTTATACACGACCTATTCTAATATCCTTTCTTACATATCATAGTCCAAATCATAACTCATTCCTCCATAATATTTCAATACCAAATCACAATTTTTGTAAATTGTTCCAATGATCATCATTATCACAATTTTACAGAACACTGATTATCATAATTTTGAAAAATTAAATCAAGATCTAAACTTAGTTTACTCACATGTCATGACCCATCTACAATTCGTAGATTCATTATATTCCAACACATTCATGACTTCTCCAAAAATAGTTTCAATACCATAACTTTCATAAATTTTATAAATTCATATCCAAAGCAACTTGAGAAAATTTAATTGAATTTTTAGCAATCATAATTCAAACATTAATTTCAAATACTTTTCAAAAAATAACTATCCACTCACATATGAGCTTCAAAAGTCAATCATGGCTATATGCTGTAGCCACAAAAACATTCAAATGTATATATAATATATTATATTATTATATCTCTTTTACCAACTCAATGCCACACTACCATTATATAAACTTTATAAACAAATCGTATAACTAGATATCAAGGCCCCAAGGGTCATTTTCATAATTTAAACACTTTAATATTTTTATAAAATAACCATAAAATATGACACTAAGCACTCCTAATCACTTCACATAAACTCAGCCTACTAAAAATCACAACTAGGCCGATTTTCGTAGAGAATCGAGCTCAATTTAACAATATACATATATATATATATATATATATCAACGCTCTTTCAATTCTAAAGGTTTTATTAAAACCAAGTAATGTAAATTTGGAATCATTGTAAAATAAGATTAGTCCATACACTTGTTAAGATTTAACCAACTTGTACTAAAGCGCGGCCAGTGGGCGCTCCAATCAGCAATTTACAACACATGACTTTCGTTAGAATTTATAATTATAATTAAATACACAATAACCATATTATGAATGTACATTTCCCCTCACCATAAACTAAAATGATCTAAATCACTATGGATTCAACCCAAAACTTTCCGGGTCAATTTCGCAATTCCATTTCAATTATTCTACATAGTTTTCTAAACGGGAAGCGACTTTAAACTCGTGATACACTAAATCGGCAATGTATCACAACCTAAATTTTTGGCAGCACACTTTATTATGAATCTAATTTCTACCGCACTTTACAGATTCGGATTTCGGATTCGATTACTCAAGTTATGAGCACTTAAGTAATGTTTACTACATAGCGAGTAACTTTAAACTCGCAATATGCTAAATCGACAATATATCACAATCTAAATTTTTGGCAGTACAATCTATTATAAGTCTAGCTTCTATCGTACTTTACATATTTGAATTTCGAATCTAATCGCTTAAATTATAATTAATTTTTGACACATGATGCAAAGAGACAGGATGAGGCTCTATGACAAAGCATCCCAATTCTGAATTTTTCTAGGAGTTTATCATTGAGTGTCTTAACCTAATTTTCAGCTAAATCATCCATTTTTATGTCTAATTTCCATAGAATTTTGTGGCTCGTCAATCCGAGGTCCGAAACTCATTTAGTTTCTATTTTTAAGAACCCTATTCAGGGATTCCAACAATTAACACTTACTCATTTTTTACTCGCAAAACTCACTGTCCTTATTCCACTCAACTCCGCTACCCCTGTATCATGTAATCACACTTAAAATTTTCATTTTTTACACATCAAAGAACCAAATCACAACCAAATAAATACCCATGCTATGTATCTACAATTCCAAAATTCTCATATATAAACTAAACCAACACACTGCCATTGTAATAATTATTAAGCACTCCCAAAATTTTTAAAATCAAGCAATGATACATATTATTCATTCATTCATTAAAAGTCTACCATATTCAATTTACAAATTTTCAAAAATCGGCAAAGCATTTATCTCATTGGAAGCCAATTTTCTTTTTTCACTTTCTATCCAAACCTAAAAACCAACTACAGTTTTTCCCCTCCTTCATATTTTGTCCAAGACCAAAAGCTTTCCCCTCCCCATCTCTCTTTCCCGACCATTTCTTTCTCCTCTCTAATTTCCCGTAACCCCTCTCTATCTCTCATCTTTTAATCAACAATTTCTTCTTTTCGACAAAACGTCTTTTCCTTTCTTCATCTTGTCGAATTCATTTTCTCCTCTCTTTCTTGCTGAAATCAGCTTCTCCTCTCTTCATCTTGCATAAATCAGCTTCTCCTCTCTTCATCTTGCATAAATCAGCTTCTCCTCTCTCAAAAATTTCTTCTTCTTCTCTTCTCCGTTTGCTTCTCCTTTTTACATTCGGCCAAGACAAAGATGTAAACGGGTTTTGTCTCCTTTCTTGCTCATTTCAGGGGTTCTCTACCTTCCTCATCTCATTTTTTTTTCTCTCTTTGCTCTACCTTCGATTTTCACCTTATTTCTCCCTTTTCCCATTTTCCCCTCTTTCTCTCTTATCTATTTTCTTCTCTTCTCTAGTTTCTTTCATTCTTCTCCAAACAAATGGCTAAGTATTCTCTTTTAAGATTCAAAATAAGCAATTAAAGTAAAAATAAAAAAAATATATATTAATTTGCTTGGGTATGGGCTGCCACATGTCACTCAATTGACATCACTTTTTATTTTTCTCTTCTAAACCCAAGATTCTAATATAATTAGTCCAAAATCATTTATTAAATGAATTTAATCATTAGGCCCATTTAAAATTTATTCACTTTTCAAATAATTTATTTTTTCAATTTTGGAAAAATTTTATTATAGTCACTAAAGCTTAATTATTACAATTACGCAAAATTTCTATCATTACACCTTGAAATTTACAATTGAAAAAAGACTTTTCTCAGTAGATCTATTAATTGAGTTGTTATAGGCAACCTAACTTTTGCTAATGCAAAGTCCCATTAACCCTTCTTATCTTCACAAATACATTTGATCAAATTGCCCAAAGAATGGTTCACCGCTTCTGTTTAACAGTCGATTTGGGATGCATTGTGCCAGAAAACTTCATTTAAGTTCCAAATCGCTTCCACAAAATTAGCCAAAAAGCTGCTAATAATTTGTTGTCTCTATTAGAAGTGATGGATATTGGAATCCCATGAAAATGAACAATCTCTTAGAAGAATAACTTAGCGACATGATGAGCATCTGTAGTCTTTCGACATTGAATGAAATGTGACATCTTCAAAAATCGATAAACCACCACAAACACTGAATCACTTCCTCTCTGCTTTCTAGAGAAACCCAACACAAATCCATAGACATATCATCTCATAGAGCATTAGGAATGGATAATGGCATATATAAACCTGTGTTTTGAGATTACCCTTTACTTGTTTAACAAATCTGACACCTTTGCACAAAATTTTCAGCATCACTTCGTAGTTGCAGCTAATAATAACGTTCCTTCAAACATGTCCACTTAAGTTGCAGGACTGTATCTCTTTTATCAATTTGTCACACAAAGAACTCTTAAGAATACATAATCTACTACCTTTGAGTAAGTACTCATCTTGTAGTAAGTATTCTCCTAAAAGTTGGTTCAATATGTGTCTAGCCCAAATATCTCAGAAATTGTCATCATTTTTATACAACTCCTTGAGTTGCTTAAAACCTAGAATTTAAATAAAAATGGCAACAAGTAAAGTGGTATTACGGCTGGCCAACATGCGATCAATGTGTTTCTACCCACGAAAGTACTTGAAAGATTAATGGTCATAATAAACAATGAACTCCTTAAGCAAAAAAATATACCTCTCATGTCTTAAGAGCATAGTACACAATATAGAGTTTTTGTTGATAAGTTAACCACTTTTGTTTTGCAACGTTGAGCTTCTCACTAAAAAATGCAATAGATCTCCTTTTTTGAGAAAAAAACGCCCTCAATGCCAATCTCATTTGCATCACATTCGAGCTCAAATGTCTTTTTAAAGTCAGGTAAAGATAAAATATAGATACTTTCTCTCTTAAGATCTCATTTTTCTTGGGACTCGTGCGATGATGAGTTAACTTTGCAAGCTAGCTCTATGAACGAAATCAATACGATGTTGTATATCTCGTAATACATACAGTTGTGTTAGTTCTTCAACTAGATTGCTAAATTTTGGTAATAAGCCTTGAACTTCCTTAGGTACAGGCTGTATAGGTTGTTCTTCTCTCTTTTTGACTAATAAAGTACAAGTTTTGGCATTTTTCATATCTTTCACAAATTTGTCATCTTTGAGATATATGGATAACAATGTCTTCTCTTCCATTTTAGGGATAATAGTATTCTATTGAGTAAGAACTACTACAATTTTCTTGCCATTCCACAAAACTAATACGTGTAATTTCTCCCTTTGTGGATTGCATCTACATCATACTACCAAGGTTAGCCAAGTAACATATGACATGCATCCATTTCCACAATGTCACATAGAATATCATATTTATATGTTTTCCATAAAAACAAGTATAAGTGTTAAGTAGTCCTTACATTAGGCTCCTTCTAAATCCACCCAATGTTGTAAGGGTGAGGATGTGGCTGTTTTTTCATTTTTATGTTGATCTACAAGACCTTGAAAAACCAAATTCTCACTACTATAGCTTTCTATCACAAGGCGACATACGTTAACATCAACATATCACTTACTTTCAAATATCCATTTACGTTGTGTCTTAATAGGTTGAATTGGCATGTATAATAGATTATTCACGACACATAGCACCTCATCACCATCATCCTTAGTCACCTCCACAACACCATCCTTCCCAGTTACTTCTTCATCATAGAAATCTTCCTCGTACTCAGTTACTACTTGTGGCGCGGCTGGAGTATTGATTTGCATTCCCATAATAAGTTCAGTCACAGTCGACATGTTTCCAGTCATCTTTTCCACACATTGCTCTACCTTTGTAAGTCGATCTTCTTGATTGTTTTCTTGCCTAATCATATCAAGTTCAAGCTCTCATACCACCTGACGTAGGACAATCCTTGATGGGTCTTAATTTCATTCACAAAAACTCAAGAATGTTTTATTGTTAATAAGACAAAAAAAAAACACAAATAAGAGTTTTAAACTAAATTTAAATGAAGTAAAACTAAATAAAATAACAATAAAAATATAAAATTAAGTAAGAATTTTAAATTAAATAAAATTTAAATAAATAATTTTTAAATAAGTTGGAGTGATTGATGTTGATAATATAAATAAATAAAAATGGTTTCTTACACTTTGGAATATTGAGAGATTTCATTTGTGGACAAAGATGCTGTGTTTGTGATAACAGCTGAATACGAGGCGGCAGCAGCACGAAGCAACGAAGAAGACGCGCCCTTTCAAAGATTAGGAGCCCACAATGAGCATGCATGCACTACACCTGGCTTTTAGAATGATGCAAAAGTCACGTCTTTCCTTTTCATACACCAAAAAGATCACCTATCATACAAGCGGGTTTCCCCTTTTTATTATAATTAGGTCAACCAGACATCCTTATATCATCTTTTTTGTGTTTTTTTTAAGGGACAAACAAATTTGTCTCATATGATTATTCTCAACTATATTTTTTTAGTCCACAAATAATAAACCAATCTAACAAACTACAATTGCTTAGCACACGGGTTAGATAATAATGAGTTCATTAATTATTTGTCCTTGAAAAAAAAAAAGAAATATCGATATACTAATAAGGATATTAACATTGACATATCTTAAGTTCAATCATTATGATTTGTATTAATTTGTATCAAAGCATAACCGAAGTAAATAAAATAATATATATGGAACGACTTTAATATAAGTTTATAGATAAATTATGTGCAAATAAAAGTAATATTTATTTTTATAAATAAATTTTTTAGATACTTAGTATATTGCTTTTATATAAAATATATGTTACGTGTGCATGTCAAATATGAAATTCACAAGATTCTCTTGTCATAAAATATATAATATCTTATCAAAAACATGATAAAATATGTTTAATATTAACAATTTAATTAAATATATTTTACATAAATAAACTCAGAAACAAAATAAATATATAAAAATTTATTTATATAAACTCATGTTTAAATCCCCGCACTATTTTTGTTGCTTATTTGTAATTGGGAATGAAAAGCGCGAATATTACTACTGCCAATTGTTTGAAGACAAGGTTCTTACTCATAGCATATAAGTGATTCAATTAATACATGCTACTTTTTTTTTTCCCCCTCCTTTTCACCTAGAATTATAATTATAGAAGGTGATTGATATCCTACAAACAAAATAAAGAAAATAAATTAGGAATCTTTGTCCTGTGAAATCATGACGTTTATTTATTTTTAAACTTACGGTGATTAGCTGTGTTTCAATTTTCAAAACCTGGTCTATCTTGTCGTACTGGGATATATGGAATAGAAAATCTACTTGGACTATCTTTTAGAGAAGCAATCGTCTGTACCTCCACTCTTGGCAATCTTCTTAACCTACCTTTAAGAAATTTTGTTGCTTAATATCTTTTCACTTTTTTTTAAAGATTTATTTGATATTAAAGTGAACCTATAATTTTAAGAATTTTTTTTAAAAGTAATTATTTTTATTTTTTATTTTATCAAACTAATCACTTTCATAATTCATTTATTACAAAAAGCAAAAAAATCATATATTTAAACAAAAAATAACTTTATAACTAAAATATAAATAAAAAATATTAAAAATATTAATAAACATACCACTTTCGGTCACAAATAATTTTGGGCAACTGAAAGTTAAAAAAAAAAAAGTAAAAATTTTAAATGAATCCTTATATTTATTCAATTGTCGAATAATAATAAATTATTTTAAAATCTTATATATTGATACAACAAATTTATTTTTAATTGGGAATTAATATGTATAATTTTAAATAATTTAATAATTATTCATTCGTAAAATTTTAAGGATTTATTAGATATTTTAAAATTTGGAATCATATAAAATTTATCAAAAATGAAAAATTTGAATAAATTCTTATATTTATTGAATTATTGAATAATAATAAATTATTTTAAAATTTTACATATTAATATTTAAATAAAATTAATCTTTGAGTATAAATATATAAAATGTTAAAATATTTTATTATTATTTGTTAAATTTAAAAGTTTAGATTATATTTATAATAAAAAAATAAAATTTATTAAAATTTTGGTAAAAGATATTTTTATTTAAATAATTATTTTAATAAATTAATTTATAAAAATGACTATTTTAAAAAAATTTCGTATATTTTATGAACGAAATCGCGTGTGCTCCTTGTCATTAATATGATTATTCGCAATAACAGTAAGACTCAAGTGTTAGCGCGGAGTCAATTCCGAAAGGCAAGCACGTACATCAATCAAATATTAAGGTACAAAAATCAAACACTAAGAGGTAGTAGTGGTAGAAGTAGACGCCAGAAAGAAGGGAAGAGGGCGCGGGTGGCTGTGATTTTGTTTCCGGTCCTCTCTTCTCTACCCATTTTATCTTCTCTCAAATCCACGTCTTCTTTCAACCTCATATTTTTTCTATTTCTTTTTTATTTTTATTTCTCTCCCTCCATTCCAATCCAACCATGTCTTTGCGATCATCAGTGTCTCCAGTTCCTTACCTCAGCGCCGCTAAAAAACCTAGTTCAGTTCTTTCATCCAACAAAACCTTGTTATTTGTTGATTTCATCGGATTGTACTGTAAATCAAGGAGAACAAGACGGAGAATCGGAGTTTCTAGTAATCAAGCAATCTTTTCTCCTTTTGTTAATAAGAACTCGTCGTCCGTTAGAGCGGTATTTGATCTTGAGCGTATCAGTTCTTCCTTTGATGAATCATCTGCTTCTCAATCTGATTCCAAACAGAAGGTCTGTTGCTTTCTTTTTGATTTTTTTTTTTAAATTCTAATCAAGGATGACTCTGTGTATCAGGACATGTTGTTTTTTGGTTGTTACAAAATGCGTTTTTGGACGGATTGTAAACCGCCATACTGTGTCGTCTTCATTTTCCTAGTTGATGAAAATTATACAAACGAGAAAATTATAGAAAGGGAACAACACGTCTGCTTAGTTTCTTTTATTTTCAGCTTGTATAATTAATAATATTATTAATGCATTTCGAATGGTTTGATTTGTAAACATTCATACTGTGTCGTTTTGTCAGCATGCATTCTGCATTGCGACTAGATGTTTGTGATTTTAAGTATACTTGTTACTTGCTAAGGATGAAATGAGATTATTTTGACTTCGGGAGTGAGAATTACATTTTCAGAATACTAACCAAAAGATTGTAGGAGTAATTTTTGCCTTGAGGTCGCATTGTTGGCTAAAGAATTACTTCTAAATAACTAACAAAAGAGTGCGCATGTAGCAAGTTTAACTTTTCCTTTAAATACTATGATTTGCTTGTTTTTCATTGAATACTTGTTTAAGATTAAATATCATTATGGTTTGCTTGTTTATATATAAACGAAGTCATGCAAAATGAAAAATAATCATTGATTTTTAATTTGGCTTGACCAAAAATCATGAACTGGCAGCGTGAACTGGGTTGAGTGTGAATTTTATTAATTTCTTTCATGCCAAAGAAAAAGATATCTGTCATTAGTTTTTCTAATGAAATCAATAATAATATTGAAACGTTGAAGGTGATGCTGTCAAAAAAAGGAAAGGAATTCATGAAGGAGAAACTCTTTACTATACATTTGTAGAGGAGATGGTTGAAGAAGTAACATTTTATTGCCATATGATGCTGCGTGTCTGAAGTAGAAAAGTTGATGGAATTTTTAATTATCTCATGCTGCATTGCCCTTTAGTTTGGGTTTATGCCATTTGCTCTTTAGTTTTATAGGAATTGCGCATTTAGCAAATTATAGTGTCTGAGATGTTGGCAAGCTGGGATAGGGTTTAGGTAGACGAGAATTTGCAGTGCCATTGAAGGTAGCAGTTGGATGTGATATGGTGCATTTGGAGGATAAAGGAGAAATGAAATTTAAGGGTGTAAAACAAATTTAAGATTTTGGTTTCTTAAGGATACTATTTGCTCCTTTATTTTCGTGATCTTGTTGCATCTTACATTTCATTAATCCTTTGTATCATGGGCTTTGATCATTTTGTCATTTTCTTTGATTTGGCTCATGTGCATGTGTGTGTCTGCTTTTCTTTTGAGCTTTTATTGCACCACTAGGGTTGTGCTCTTGTTTTTCTACATATTCTTGTGCTCTTGCTTTTCTACATATTCTAAGTATATATGGCTAATCAGACACTAAGGAGAAAAGGTTATAAGCATCTCTGATGCTCTACAACTAAGTTGTCTTATTGTTTCAATCTTGAGTGAGATATGCAAAAGGTGAAGTTACATAGTGGATCTATAAGCCATTACTTCTGAATTTATGTTAGTTGATCCCTGACATAGCCTCTTGAATGAAGGTGTAACAATGATCTTTTTATTTGTCTTTCTTTCTTTTAATAATGTGTGTCTTTGTGAGTTAATGATAATTCTGTGTAGTATACATTGCAGTATTATCGGATGTTTTGACGCAAGACAAACGTTGATAGTTCGTGATATCGTTCATGAAGACGCAAGAATGTTATATCATTAACAGAATAAAAAAAGAACAACAGAACTCACATTTGAAATAACTCTCTATTGAGGAAAAAAATTAATTTTTAATTCATCTTTACAGCAAATAAGACTATATATATAGTTTTCTAAAATCCTAAACCAAGTAGAATTTAAATAAAGTAAAACTAAATAAAGTAGGAATAAAAATACTAAACTAAGTAGGAGTCCTAAACTAAATAGAATTTAAATAAAGTAAATCTAAAGAAAGATGCAATAAAATACTAAATTAAGTAAAATTTAAATAATTAATCGTTGATCAAGTAAGAGTTATTGGTGTTCCCTAATCTTTAACCAAGTAGGAGTCATTGGTGTTCATTCCCCTCCACTTGGAATGAACTTGTCCCTGAGTGATCATACAACACAGCTTTTGGACACGTCCTTGAGTGATTAATTGAGTTCCAAATTATTTCCACAAAGTTTAGCCAAAAAGCGGCTTAGAATTTGCTGCCCCTATCAGAAAGATGGATATTGGAACTCCATGCAAATGAATAACCTTTCGGAAGAATAACCTAGCGACATGGTGAGCATTTGTGGTCTTTCGACATGGAGTGAAATGCAACATCTTCAAAAACCAATCAACCACTACAAACACCAAATTACTACCACGCTGTCTTAGGCAAACTCAATACAAAATCCATAGATATATCATCCCACAGTGCTTTAAAAATGGATAATGGCATATATAAACCTGTGTTTTGCGACTACCCCATACTTGTTCTTTACACAAAATTTTCAGCATTCCTTCAAACTGGTTATGGTCTTGTCTCTAACCACATGGCCTTTTAAGTTCAGTTTCGTTTCCTCTCGAGCCTACCATTTTGTTCTTGGTATTGCTTGATGAAGCCTTGTTGTTAGATACAAATTGTTGGCTCATAGGCCCTCTTGATGTTTTTCTTGATTATATGACACGTTCAATCCTTAATGCTAGATTTTGAGGTTGGTCAATTGACCACATGGTTTGCATGGCTAAGCGATCTTGCATACCATAATTTAATCCATTGACGTAATGTGCAACTTGCTTGTTCTTTATCTCATTCAGATTGCACTGAGATTGTAAATGCAAGAACTCTTCAATATAAACAGCTACGGTGTGCGTATCTTGATGACGATTTTGTAATTGTTGAACGATGGTCTGTTTATAGTCGTGAGGTAGAAATCTGCCCCTGCAACAGAGTTTTCATCTGGGTTTAACTCTTTGCAACGGGTTACACTCCCATTCGGAGCTACTCTTGATAGCGCTGCCACCATGCACCAGCACCACCCTTTAATTTATAAGCCACAAAATATATTTTTTGTTCATGTTCGACATGCATAATATCAAAGAAACATTTCACCTCATAGATCTAGTCTAAGAATTGCTCTATATTGACAACTCTGTTGAAAGTGGGAAGATCAACTTTAATTTTATAAGTATCTTGTTGTCGTGTTGCAAACCTTTTTCTTGGTCGCTGTTCAAATTTGTATTCCTCTCTAAAATCCTCTTCTAGAGGAGCGATGTCCTCAAGTTGGTTTCTAAAGCGCCTTATGGGTATGGGGGCTGCTCGTGGTGCGGCTGAAGCATTGATTTGCATTCCTCCAATAAGTTCAGTTAGAGTTGTCATGTTTCAAGGCATCTCTTCCATATGTTGCTCTACTCTTATAAGTTGATCTTCTTGATTGTTTTCTTGCCTAGCTATATGAAGACCAAGCTTTGATACCACTTGGCACAGGACAAGCATTGATGGGTCGTGATATCATTCACAAAGATGTAAGAAGTGTAAGAATGTTATATCGTTAACAAGACGAAAAAAGAGTAATAGAACTCATGTCTAAAATTACTCTCTATTGAGATAAAAAGTAAAATTAATTCTTAATTCATCTTTACAGTAAATAAGAATATATATATAGTCTCCTAAAATCCTAAATCAAGTAGAATTTAAATAAATTAAAATTAAACAAAGTAGGAATAAAAATACTAAACTAAATAGGAGTCCTAAACCAAATAAAATTTAAATAAAGTAAACCTAAACAAAGAAGGAATAAAATACTAAACTAAGTATAATTTAAATAACTAATCCTTGACCAAGTAGGAGTCATTGGTGTTCCCCATCATGTTTTCTCCTTTTTTCCTATCTTGGTTCTCTGTAAACATCTCGTAGTTTCTATTGCATTATTGTTTGGTGTTTTCTTTCATTTGTTATGCTTGTGAAATGAGTTTATTTCATGTGCTTATAATATAAATTCTATGTTCAGCAGGTTGCCAACTTGGAAGATATCATTTCAGAAAGAGGAGCATGTGGAGTTGGATTCATTGCCAATTTGGAAAATAAAGCATCACATGAAATTGTTAACAATGCTCTTACAGCTCTTGGTTGCATGGAACATCGTGGGGGCTGTGGAGCAGATAATGATTCTGGTGATGGCTCAGGATTGATGACTTCCATTCCATGGGATCTCTTTAACAAGTGGGCTGAAAATCAAGGGATTGCATCCTTTGATAAGTTGCACACTGGTGTTGGAATGATTTTCTTCCCCAAAGATGACGACCTTATGAAAAAAGCTAAAGAAGGTGTTTATTTAGAGAGCTCTCTTTTAAGTCATTTTCAGGTCTTTTCCTTGGGTTTGCATTGATTGTGTATGTGCACATATGAATGGTTATTTGTTGCCTCTTTTTCATTTTCTACAATTTCTTCATGTTGTTTTGTTTATTTTTATTGATATAAGCATTTCATGCATGAATGTTTATTTGATGTTTCCTTTCAAATTTTCTAAAGGTTATGCATGAACTTTATATGTAAATATAAGTCCCCTAAATGACATTTTGTTTCAATTGAGGAGGATTAAGGTTGTCTTACGTTAGTGGTGCTTGGTACCTTTTGTGTGGTGTGCAAGTGTTGGTGTAGGAATGTGGATGGAGTTTACCATGGTTTCAAATAAGTAGGATCCCATAGGTCATAAGTCTGCAACCTCTGGAAGGTCGTCCTTACAAAGTGGCACCACATTAGGGTATTTACCAAAGGTGCAGATTAGTATCAGAATCCCAAAGATCGTACTTTGCTGTCACACATTGGTGTTGAAATGTTAGGCGTTCTCTAGAATTTGTAACAAAGAGATTAAGGACCTGAAGATCACAGTTTCTGATCCCTTTGAGTCCCTAATGTAAGAAATCGGCTGCATTACATTTGTTAGGTTTTGAAAGTTTTTATACTTTTGAAGTTGGTTTATGTTACTTTGATCAATTATGTTTAGGTTTTCTTTTCTTTAAGTTGGGAAGTCTGTATTTGTTGTCTCTTAATAGATACTAGAATTCATGTACTTCTTGGTAGCATTGTTGATAGTAAACATATGCATGCTCGTTTGTTGGCTATTTGTCAACTACGTATCCTATGATAGTTGTAATAATTATTTTGAAGTAACAAGAAAGGTTATAATTGTATAATGTTGTCTTTCTTTTCTGATTTGATTTTGTTTTTAGTAACTTGCAGTCTTCTGCAGTCTATATAGTGTGTGTTTACTTACCATAGCAATTTTTTAGCTTCATGAGTCAGAGATGTTTTTTATATCTGATATTGGCCTATACACAGTAGACTATACTTTTACCTTGGAGCAGACACATGGAGCTTCACAGCTCTATGACTGGGGTGTTGAAACCAATTTGTGTAAATGCTTTAGTGAAATCCTGTGACGTCCAGTGTTGAAAAGAATGAATTTGAAAGTTTGAATAGTTTTCCTATAAGTAATTTACAAAACAGGAGGCGTAAATGGTATTACTTGAAGTAACTTATTTGTACCTCATTTCTGTTCTTTTTCATGTGTGTTGTGGTGGTGGAACCTTGTACAATTTATTCTGCCATCTCTTAGTTATTGTAAATTCATTAATTTATTTTTGTTTGGATTAGGATTGATGTTTTTTTCTTGTCTTTGCGGCTTTTTCAGAGATCTGATGTTGCTACTATTCACTAGTGTGCTTATAAATATTTTTCCAGAAAGTTTTTTATTTTGTACTATTATTAGCATTAATGATACAACTTAGAGATGAGGAAGCACAGATCATCAAAGCTTGGATCTTTATCATGTTCCCATGCATTTATTTTGTTATTATGCAGTATATTGTGTGAATCTCAATATGGTCTGTTCTGTTGTTTATGCATCTAAGCTGTTGTTTGACTATGTTTCCTAATTTCTTCCATAGTTATTGTAAATACTTTTAGACAAGAGGGTCTGGAGGTGCTTGGATGGAGGCCAGTTCCTGTAAATATGTCTGTAGTTGGTCACTATGCAAAAGAAACCATGCCCAACATGCAGCAGGTGTTTGTTAGAGTTGTTAAAGAAGAAAATGTTGATGATATTGAACGGGAGCTGTACATCTGTCGGAAATTGATAGAAAGAGCATCAGTCTTGGAGAGTTGGGGAAATGAGCTTTATTTCTGTTCTCTGTCTAATCAAACAATTGTTTATAAGGGCATGCTTCGCTCAGAAGTTCTTGGGTTGTTTTATACTGACCTTCAGAATGATCTTTACAAGACCCCTTTTGCTATTTATCACCGGAGGTATAGCACAAATACTAGCCCAAGATGGCCGCTTGCTCAACCTATGAGGTTACTTGGTCATAATGGTGAGATCAATACCATACAGGTATGATTTCTGTATGTATCTAGTCTGTAATCATATGCTCTAGATTTCATATAGTAGTTGCATATAAATCTATTTACATCAATTTGCTAAACATATATGCAGGGGAACTTGAACTGGATGCAATCTCGAGAAACCTCTTTGAAATCTCCTGTTTGGCGCGGTCGTGAAAATGAAATTCGTCCTTTTGGCAACCCAAAGGCATCAGACTCTGCAAATCTTGATAGTGCAGCAGAAGTATGCATCTCTTTGATTTTCATACATTTGCAATGATGTTTTTCCTTAGTATTTTCTTTTTTATTTTTGTTAATGATGACTCATTTGAAAATATATATTGAAAAAAAAAAAGGAAAAAGAAAAAAGAAAAGAGAAATAAAAATGAAGTTCAAAAATGCTTTGAGGACCTTCTTTCTGTTGGAGTCCTTATCAATTTACTGTTTCTTCTTTCTGTTGGAGTCCTTATCAATTTACTGTTTCTTTCGTAATTCCAGTAAAAAACTTTCTTATACAAACTCAAGAGAAAACTAACTTTTGTTAATTTAATCTCTCTAAATGCCGTTGGCAAATATAGTTCTCACTTGCTTGATTTCTGTAGAGGACTCTTGGAATATGCCATATTCTTCAAGACGATTCGGCAGTCTTTCAGACCACTTTGGTGGGACTGTTTCTAGTCTTTGCATCTGTTCTGTTAGTGTTTTTGGGTGTATATGTAGTTGATCATCATCACTTTTTGTCTTACAAAGATTTTCATTATCTGAATGTTTCCGATCCTTGCATTCCTTCTTTCCATAGGGAAAGTACCTCTGGCAGCTGTCTTGAAAAATGCAATACTTTGTTGTTGCTGTCATGGCCTTGTTATATAAGTGCCGGTGGACATCATCAAGAACCCTTTTCTAAAGAACCTTGTAGACCTGAACAACTCTGGCTCTCTCAGAACATTTGCATTAAGCTTCCTGGGGACCTAACTGCTAGGGACTCCTTCTTTTTCCCTTCTAAAGGATAAGGCCATTCCTTTCCATTGCTGATTTAAAGGATGAGGGATATGGAGGGTTGTTCACGAGCTTAAGAGAGACAAAGCTGTTTGTTTGGATGGGAATGATTTGGAATGTTTAGGTAGGTTTGGGGAGAATAGTGAAGGACATTTTGTGGATCTTGTAGGTGAATACTGAAGCCATCTAGGTTTGAGGAGTTCTTTTACATCTTTATTTTTCTTTTATGCAAGTTTGATGCATGGAAATGTAAAATGGTATAAATTAAGCAGCCTCCAATGAGCTGCGGTTGTCTTGTTCTTGAGTTGCAGAGCATAAGCACTCAAATTCTTGTGGTTATGATAGATCTTGGAACACTAAGGAAACCTCCAGTTGAGTGAATGTATTAATAGTGAAATTTTTTCTTGCTACTTGAATTGATAGTTCTGAATATAAGATATAATATTTCAAGGAATGTTCTTTTTAAAATTCTCAGAAACATAAAACTGTGGTATTTCATTAACATGGTTTCTTTATATAGTGAGAGCATATGTATGCATAATATCTTCTTAAACTAAAAGGAAGTGAGTATCTTATTTTTTGGAGTAGTCTGCTATAATATACCCTACAGTTTTTCTGTAGAATCTAAATCTTCATGTAATTGTGCAATTTGTTTTTTATTTTAGAAGATTCATGTAACATCAAGATAATCTATCAGTCCTCGAATTGGTTTCCGAAAGAGCCTGATTTTGAATGTGATTCATGTCAAGTTATTTTTTCCTTTCAGTGCTTGTAGAGAATCCTTGACCAAGCATTTTTCCTCGGTCTTCTATGCACATATGCTTCAGCTGTTGTTCAAATTTAACTAGTTTTCTTCTTTGTTTTGTTCAGATGTTACTAAGAAGTGGCCATACTCCTGAGGAGGCTTTAATGATTCTTGTCCCAGAAGCATACAAAAATCATCCAACATTGGCAATTAAATATCCTGAGGTATTGTGTTGATTATTTGCAGTTTTATATACAGAGCTTCTAAGATTCTGCTTTTGGAAAATATCTTCTATTTTAGTGCATTATTAATTTCTCCTTTTTTAGTTAGAACTAACTAATGTTTTTGGTTATGACTGATTGGGTGCCCTCCAAATGCATTAATAGCTTATTGCTAAGAAACCCAAATTAATGAAGTCTTTGTTCTGACTATTGGGTGTCACATAAGTGAATTCTTCCAATTTACAACTCTATTTGGATCTTAAATTTTGGTCGAAAGTAGACCATAATACTTGTGTATTTGCTTTAATCAACACCTACTTAGTTCTTCCTCTTTTATCCATACTGTTCTTTTAATACTTCAAACCTGATTCAGATCCCTTCGTTCAATGATTCTAATGTAACTTTTTCACCTTATGACTGTGGTAAAGTTTTATGCAATTTCCTTGACGCTAGACAGTGCCAATAATGGATGTGTTTTTTCTCCTTAGGTGGTTGATTTTTATGACTATTACAAGGGTCAGATGGAAGCTTGGGATGGGCCTGCCCTACTCTTATTCAGGTAACAACTTATGTGACAACTTTTAAATTATCTTCTTCACGCTTTTCCTTTTTCCCCCACCCCTTCCAATTGATATTCTTCTTTGTAATAGTTGACTTATCAATTCATTTGCACAGTGATGGAAAAACTGTTGGCGCATGTCTCGATAGGAATGGACTTCGCCCTGCTAGGTATTGGCGGACAATTGACAATGTGGTCTATGTCGCATCTGAGGTGTGTTCTGTATCTTCTATTATCTGCAATTTCTGATTGTCAACTTTTTAGCTTAGGCTCAGTGTATGATTGGCCAACAGCCACAAATAGCTGCAAATCTAAAACTGAATTTATTTTCTTTACAATGTGAAATGCCAAAAAATCAGCTAATGACATCAGAGTGAAAAGAAAAAAGTTTTCAGATATGAAAGATGCAAAGGACCAAATTACATAAGCTTGCTGTATAACATTACAAACAATTACATATACATTTTATAGTGTTAGAAAAGTCAAATATGTTAAATGATGAGTTCTGTAGCAATACTCTAGTTTTACGAACGTGTCATGTTAAATTATTAAAGCATGATATCTTAGTTACTACACAGTTAAAAAAAAACCGTTTCATGTGAAGCACTTCAGTTTTATGAAAGTATCATGTTAAATTATTAAAACATGACATCTCAGTGACTACACACTTAAAAGAAACCGTTACATGTGAAAAAAGCCATATTAGCTGATTACTTGGGCTTTTGCTATACTATTCAAGTCATTTTTTTTATGTTAATATGAACAAATAATCAAATAATGAGGGTCTTTGCTTACTGTAATGTTATTCAATAATATAATTAATATGCCTCTGCTGAAGTTTCCTGTATTAGTGCTCGTGTTATATGTTTTGAAGCTGTTGCTTTTTATGGATCATTATACTTAAGATACCAATTATACCTTGTCTTGTTCTGTCTAGGTTGGTGTTCTACCAATGGATGATTCAAAAGTTACCATAAAAGGCCGTCTAGGTCCTGGAATGATGATAACGGTTGATCTACAGAGTGGTCAGGTTTGTGCTGAAATTTCTTTTCTTTTCTTTTACTAAGTTTATGTTTCTTATTTTGTAATGGAGGTTGTGATGGTTACAACTATTAAATCTCACTTACCCATATCATCCTTCCTTCAAGATTCCTGCAGGGTTTAATTTGAAAGATAAACTCTTATTGTCTCTTAAAATCAACATATGAAATATTCTTTGGTGCTGTAAAAGACACTAGATTGTTTGTTATTTTGTTTTCTAAATGCCATTCTATGTTTGTCTATATTGATTCATGCATCCTTTATATTCTTTATTTTTAAAATACATTTTCATTCTTTGGGATATGTGGAATAAGGATAGATAGTTGTCCTTTATAGAGCAGAACTTCCATAGTATAAAAGCTGGCTCAAAATTTAGCTTACTAAGTTTATAAGCTAGTTGGTTTGGTAAACTTAGAATACAGTTCACCATGATCTTCCAGGTTGAATGCTCTGTAGGGTAGTTGACATGGGTTTTATGGGGACTTTATCTGTTGGCTCAAAAGAAACACCAGTGCCGTCAAGTATTGTCTGTGTGTTACCTCTCTATGAGGTTATCCAGACAAGGCATTTTGACTCTATTTAAAAGTTCCATTAGTAAGAATTGTTATTTCTTTTTTTCTCTAACATGTTCGTAAGGTTATCATTTTTTATCATGAAAGAAAATAAAACCCTACTGATTTCTTGTACATGTTCTTTTGATTCCCATCCTACATGAAAATATTAAATAACAGGATATGTTAGAAACCACCCACTGCCTGGGTGGTTAGCCACTCCCCCTTCCCTCATATGAGAAAGGGTGTGATTCCCATGTGTTGTTTGTGGATAGATTTTCTCCAAGTAATTTGGAGTAGATATGGCGCATTCTAGGTGAAGATATCCAAGCTTTGTTATAACAGATCCAATCTAGCATTTGTTTTTTGGCATCTTAATGTGCTTCGGTTACTAAAGAATTCCAGCTTTATTTATTTTTTATTTTTGACAACTGGGATTCTGTTTTGCACTAAGGCTTACTGTAGCTCATATATTTTTTATAGGATTATACTAAGTTTTGTGTAATATACTTTTTGTACCTCTATTCCATCTCTCTCTTTTTTTTTTTTTTTCCTCTTTTGATAGTATTAATCATATTTGTTTCTAATCCAAAAAAAAAATCCAATCTAGAAGGGTCTCGGAGATCTTTGAATGAAAAAATATCAGTACTCCAAAAAAAAAGGCCCTGTGATATTGGAGGTTTATGTATTGTTTCTATTTTTATTTCAATTGTTTTTTAATGATTCTTTTTTTAATTTGCTTTCATCACATGATGACCTTCAATTCTGAGAGAATGTAAAGAAGTCTCGGGGATATGCTGCATTAACATTTTATTTTATTTCTTAAACAATTTTATTTGCAGGTTTATGAGAATACGGAGGTCAAAAAGCGAGTAGCTGCATCAAATCCCTTTGGAAAGTGGGTCAGCGAAAATATGCGATCATTGAAGCCTGTAAACTTTTTCTCAGTGACAGCTATGGACAATGAAGCAATCTTAAGGCATCAACAGTAAGTCTTTTTTTTAAATTTAATTTTTGATTTTGAAATTACAGTGGCTGTTTTAAGATGTGCTAGATGTATCATAGCTTCATTGTAATTAGAGATGGTTGTCTTGGGAATTATCTCTCTCCCTCGAATGGTATTCTAACCATGTTTTGATGTGTCATCAGCATTTTAAGAGGGTTATTACCCTCTTTAGAGATAAAAAGAAAGATCAGAAACGAAATATGCACATATGCTTCTAGAAGTGCCCCTGCCTAATATATGATTACAGAAAGCTAGTTGGGCCTTTTTTTGTATCCGTATATGTGATAGTGTCTTTAGATTCATGTTGGATGTTTTTCTATTTTATGTAACAGCCAAAATTCTGATGAACTCATGATGACAAGATGGTTAATTGGATGTTGCAAGTCTTTGAGTTTGCTCTTGGAATACTTTTGCAGATACATATACATATGCCTGTATTTTAGGCTTCGTTTGGTATTATGGTGTTGTGGCTTTTGAGGTGCAACTGCTGTGGGATGGAAGCATTAGATATCAAATATTAACGGAAAGAGCGAAACAAACTAAAAGTTGGTGTTATCAAACATTTTTTCAGCTTTGCTTTCAAAGCCCAGCAGAAGCACTACAATTCCAAACGAAGCCTTGGTATTTGTGGTCCAGTCAACAGTGTAGAGCATTGTTTTCGAGTGGATAAACTTTCATAGAAAATGTTATACTGTCTTTGTGTAACATTTGATTGATCCATGGTCATTGATACATCTCAATTGTTAATGCAAGTTGATGGCAAAAGGTATACTCTAAATTATTTGAATGATTCACCTCTTGAATGGTTCTCATCATATTGCACATTAATGGACCAGGGCATTTGGCTACTCTAGTGAGGATGTGCAAATGGTTATTGAGACTATGGCTGCGCAAGGAAAGGAGCCTACATTTTGCATGGGAGATGATATTCCATTGGCAGTTTTGTCTCAAAAGCCTCATATGCTTTATGATTATTTTAAGCAACGGTTTGCTCAGGTTTGCTCCATATGCCATTACAAAATATTAATTGGTGCTCAGTTTTTTATGGCTTTAAGATTGGAATTTACACATTGTTTCTCTTGATATTTTGTTTGATTTTCTTGTTGCTTAGTTTTGTCCTACATTTTAATTTTATGTGTGTATTACCTGGCATAACCTTATATTTGACTGAACTCTTTCTCTTGTATCTCTGTCCCTCTAATATGCAGCTCTTTTTCGGTCAAGCTGTTTAAAGATATAGATGAGTTTTTGGGTGCATACAAAAACTAATGAGAAATATTCAAATTTCCTAGTGTAAGATTAATGTCAATACTGATCTAAGCTCAAGATTTATAAGCAACATAATTGATTGCTAGGTTCATTCTATGAAAAACAGAATTTTTTCTTAAGATATGTTTTGTGCTGCTATAATGATGAAGAAATGATGATAACATTGGGCTCTTTGTGGGCTTGATACTGACTAAACCTTTCCCTATCCTTTGCTTATGTGGTAAAATCTTCATAAAAACTATTGTCTATAATCTTATATGATAGGAAGGTTAAGTTGAAGCCTCTATTTATTATATTTATTTTCAGTTTTTTAACTACCTTGGTATTGACATTTCAATAATTTTTGTAGTTTAGAATGACTGAAATGTATATTGAAGTGCATTATCCGTGATTGATAATGTATCTTTGGCAAGTTGAAGAAATTAGGTTTTCTTGCACATAATTACACGATTTTTTTCTTGGGGCTTGCTCCGGATAATTTTGAAAGCATGGTAAAATTCTTTACTTCTTTTTGTGAGAGTGATCTGATGCTTCAGAAGCATTGGAATAAGGCCTGTACATTATTTTATTTATTTATTTTCTTCCATTTTATGCAATGGAGGATTTTGTGGAAGTTGTACTAGTCATTTGCCATTTTGTTCTAGAATTGATGAATGACTTGCTCCTAAGTTCATGCCTTGTATTTGGTTGGCCCTCCATTCTAAGCTTCATTAGGCAATGTAATCATAATGTGCAAAATGCTTGGCTTATTATGAGCTGGGTTAATTCAGAATTCGGCTTGTGTTATGCTTACCTCATGGAGTTCAAACAAGTATGGTGCCTTTGCATAGGAGCTGAGATGATTTATAAAAACTGAAGCACTGTACATTGGGTTCTAGTTGATTGATTTTATGGATTAGTCTGGTAAAACAATTTGATTCCTTCTTAAAGCATTTTAAAAGGAAATGCAATTAGTTTTATATATTTTGACTGGTATGAGTGACTAAGTGTGTGCTCTGGTGAATCATTTAAGATTAAATATTATCTTCCACAAGAAACTTTTTTTGATTTTTTTGAATAACAATCTATTCAGAAATTTAAAGTTTCATAAAATTAAGTTGTGTGTTTATTAGCTACGGATTTTGATTTAATTACTTTAACTTTTGTAACATGCCTAGTCACTGTTACATTTATCTGTACTTTCCTGAGTATGTATAAATTTTATTTGTTTTGCTAATTGATCTGCGCTGAGTATATGCAGGTTACAAATCCGGCTATTGACCCTCTAAGAGAAGGATTAGTTATGTCACTTGAAGTTAATATTGGGGGACGAGGAAACATATTGGAGGTGGGACCTGAAAACGCTTTGCAGGTTTGTTGGCATGTTCTCTCTGTCTTGCAATCATATTTCTGTTGTTTATTATGATTTGTTGAATTGCAAACCATTGCTTTTTTAAATATTAACAATTTGGGATTGTGCTGTTTATTTTGCCATTTATAGCAGGTTATTCTGACTAGTCCTGTGCTGAATGAAGGAGAACTTGAGTCATTGCTGAAGGATCTCCTCCTGAAACCCCAGGTGTTATCTACATTTTTTGATATACGTAAAGGGGTTGAGGGTTCCTTGGAAAAGGCATTATATAAACTTTGTGAAGCTGCTGATGAAGCCGTTCGAAATGGTTCCAAACTTCTTGTTCTATCTGACCGTGCTGATGAGCTTGTAAGTTTCCTTTTAGCACCTTTATATATTCATATGGAAACTTTTCTGTTCTTTTCAGTCCTCAAACCTATTTATAACGCATTGATGCTGTGAGAATCAGCTTGTGCTTGATTATATTATCATGGAGCTGTCTCTTTATCATACAATTTTTTAACATATTGTTGTTGATGTAATTTCTTTTTGAAATTTTGCTCCAAGTGTGGAACCAAACTGGTTAAATATGTTGATTGTTAATTTTTATGCTGTTTGGAATGTTGTAAGGTATCTACCAACTTTGCTTTGTGGAAAATTTAAATTCTCATAAATGATTACACTGGTGCAAATTTCTAATCCTACATTTGATAGTTTTTTTTTCCTGATTTTTTTTTATTTTGTTATTTCCATCTACATATTGGTTTGCTTTTTCTTGTTCTCTCATTATCATACATGCTCCATCTTAAGCACATGCGTGCATGGGTACTTGTGCTTTCTTGTAGAGTTTGGTGTAACTTCTTTTATATTTTTTCTAATATGCATGTGTAGGTTGATTTACTATCTGTTATTTATTTAGGTCTGCTAACCTTTATTGAGGATTAATTTTCTTGTTTCTCTGTCATGACTTTTGTTATTTTATTTTCTGCAAGCAACCAACTCGGCCAGCAATTCCGATACTTCTTGCTGTAGGAGCTGTACACCAGCATCTTATTCAGAATGGCCTACGAGTGTTAGCTTCCATTGTTGCAGATACTGCTCAGTGCTTCAGCACACATCAATTTGCCTGTTTGATAGGATATGGGGCAAGGTTAATTCTCCTTTGTTTGAAACTTTATTAAACATTCTGAAACGTTCTTCTGGTTCACATTTTTTGTCCTTCTATAACAGCATCCCAATTATTAGGACAAAGAAAAAGGACAGCTTGAAATTAGGCAGCTACTTTTTTTCGATTGGAAAAAATGAAATTTATTTAAAAATAAGAGATGTGCAAAGATGTGAACAAGTTCACCAAGAAAAGCCTCTAAATATCACAAAAATTCTATACAAATAAAACTAATCAGCTATCCAAAGCAAAAGTATAGGATCTATAGGGCTTGGAAAACTCAAAACTAAAGAAATAATCTCAAAATTCACAAAATTAATCCAAAACTCCTTCCCAAAATCAGGCAGCTACTGAATTTAACTAACATTCAACTTGATGCAGGTTTACAAAAAGAACTGAATTTTTTTTTTCTTGAAAAAACACACACAGAATAAAGTAATAAAAAGAAAACGAAAACTTAAGGGATTTAAGTACATAAAGTCTGATTTTCTCTCCAAAAGGTAGGCCTTGCTGGTGGAGAAATGTCAGTTAAACTTTGGGAACTCTCTCTGCGTGTGATGTTGAACAATTTTATTACTAAGGATTTTAGAAGTTAGATACATAGCAATAAGGATTTAGGATTTCGAAACAAATATTTTCTGGTGGTGAAATCTTAAATAAAGTGAAAGAATTGGTTGCTGCTGTGAATTCTGATTTGACCAGTAACTTAAGTTTCTAATACAAAGCGAAGATTATGTGGAAATGTGCTGTCATAGCTTTCCTTTGAGTGATATGGCGAGAAAGAAATAGTGGTATTGTTGAACTTAGAAATGAGGAAAATATCAATTGTCTGTCAGATGGAGTTCGTCATTTTGCTTCACTTTAAGCCTCATACTCCAAAGAATTAAAAGATATATCCTTTTTTTTTATTCAGCTTAATCTGGAAGGATTATTGGGTTAATCTTGTGTTTTCTGTTCTATTTTTATTTTGGGCCTGGAATATTATGTCTTTTGGATTATACAGAAGATTTTTGGTTGTTCTCTTGTATAGTTGTTGATACCCTTATTTAGGGACACTTATTGTTGCCAGATGGATATCTAGTCCACAACTGTAACACTTTTTTTTATTCAATATCTGTTTCTTATTCCTTTTCCTGTTAATATATATGTTAACAACCTTAGGATTCGATATGCAGAATTTTTAAGTTACAAAGTTAGGAAATTTAAGATTTTTAAAGAGAAGAAATCATATTTGGTTATCTGTTCATTTTTTTTTGTCCATGTTACCCTAAATATGCATTCCTTTTTCCAGTGCTATATGTCCATACTTGGCATTGGAGACTTGCCGGCAATGGCGTCTGAGTAGTAAAACTGTGAATCTGATGCGGAATGGAAAAATGCCTACTGTAACAATTGAACAGGCTCAAATGAACTTTTGCAAGGTCAGTACACCACAGATAGGTAGATTATTTTTAGATCCAGATTACATTTTCATTTGCATTTCCTTGTGCTAATTGCAGTCTTAATGAGTCCTTAACTTATTTTAATTTTTTTAAGATAGCCGATCTAACAATTGTAGTTTCGTTATTTCTGATTACAAGTCTCTTTACTTTCTGATCTTGTAAATGTCTTGGTCTTCGCTCCTTGTAGTTTTACCTTTCGAAGCCATGCAATAGCAATAGCACCGTGAGCAATACTCGAGAAGATTAGCTATTAGAATTTTCCTTTTTGTAATAAATTGAAGTATATCTGACTTTGTTGCTGCAATATTATTAAATATAAAGGAGATGCAAAAAGTTTGGATGCGTGAAACCATCACAAACTCTTGTTAAGTGTCTCTAGTGAGGTAGACTGAGGGAGGCTTATATTCTTAAGGGGTGACCTCTAGTTCATTTCCGTTAAAAGCTCCTCTTTTTTTTTTTTTTTCCTTTTATCTAACACACCGCACAAAATCTGTGGACATCAGGAAGTTGAGAATCGATTTTATTTCACACATTGCTTTTGTGCATTTTGACCAAAAGCCTTGTCCACCTGTCAATTTATTTTTAATATATTTCTGTTTATTCAAAATGTTAAATATATATCCAACATGATTATTTGTGACCATTCCAGGCTGTTAAATCTGGTCTTCTGAAAATTCTTTCCAAGATGGGCATTTCACTGCTTTCAAGGTATGAGATCCGACTAAGTATTGATTTCTCAGTTTATTACTTCACATGTTAGTTACCTTGACTGTTTACATACTAGTTTTTTTGTATTTAGTTACTGTGGTGCACAGATATTTGAGATATATGGATTAGGGAAGGAGATTGTCAATCTTGCATTTTCTGGGAGTGTATCAAATATTGGTGGATTAACTTTTGATGAGGTTAGAATCAATAAAAAATAAAGTTCTTTTCTAGTATATGTTTATGCATGATGCATTATGCAATTATGTCAAAAATCGTAGACATATGATTGGTTTGAGATCACAGGAGAAGTTTGTGTTTAATATGTCTGTCTAAGCTTCTCCAGTTCAAGAATATATGTGTACTTCAACCCAGATTCAGTCAAAAACTCCATTATAGCAGAGGAAAAATCCAAAATTTCTTTTGTATGTAGCAAACTTGATTTCTTATGTGTCCTTATTTCAATCACCTAAAGTTACTTTGATGGGTTCAAAATTTTGGAAATTGCGATAGCCCGGTTTTGTTGCATTGTTTGTTGGTAGAGAAATACAGATTTCGGAAACTGTTATGGCAATTTCAATGTAGAGAAAATTTGTTGACCAGATTGATAACATGGCCTAGCTTAGAAATTTTACTTTCATCATTATTATAGTTCTTTTAATCTTTCATCTTAACTATGATGGACACATCTTATTGCTGACCTCTTTGTCTATTCACTTTGTTTTTGAAATCTTACTTTATTGCAGTTGGCAAGGGAGACTTTGTCTTTCTGGGTGAAGGCTTTCTCTGGGGATACAGCCAAAAGATTAGAAAATTATGGATTTATACAATTTAGACCTGGAGGTATAACTGGTTATCAAGCTTGTTTATAATTTGCTGGGACTTTTGACCATCAGATGATTAAATTCTATAAGCTCGTATGAATTAAAGTTTTTGATTATGAGAATCAAAACCTAGTCAACAGTTCAAATTCTAGGTACAGTTTACTCTCAGGAAGTGCATTAATATTCTGGCTTCATTTGTATTTGGTACAGATTAGTTACAGTTTAACTAAATCTTGGAATTGAAAATTTAAGTATCTCTTGTAATTAACAACACTTGATTGTACTTTTCTGTTTGATGCTTTGTCCTATCTTTTAATGTTTTGAATAGTGTCGAAACATTGTTTCAATATACTTTTTTCATGGTCTTTTGTAGGAGAGTATCATGGAAACAACCCAGAAATGTCAAAGTTGCTTCATAAAGCTGTTCGTCAAAAGAGTGAAAGTGCCTTTTCAATTTATCAGCGGCATTTGGCTAACCGGCCGGTGAATGTGAGTGCTGATTTCATGTTTATATTATTTTTTGATGTTTGGGTTGATCTCATAACCAACTTTCTGAAGTTATCTAAAATTTACATATTATTTATTTTTTGATTTTTAACTGTAGGTTCTACGAGACCTTCTTGAGTTCAAAAGTGATCGTGCTTCGATTCCTATAGGAAGGGTTGAACCAGCTGCAGCTATTGTTCAAAGGTTTTGCACCGGTGGAATGTCACTTGGTGCAATTTCAAGAGAAACTCATGAAGCAATTGCCATTGCGATGAATAGACTAGGAGGAAAATCTAATTCAGGAGAAGGTGGAGAGGTAGTTTTTTCGCTATTTATGTGTAAATTGTGATGCACAATTTAATCTTAGTTGTGTTTTTGTTGAGCATAAAACATTATCAAAGAAGTATTGATGCTAATGCTGCTATTTTATCCAGGATCCTATTCGTTGGAGCCCACTTACAGATGTTGTTGATGGGTACTCTCCAACACTGCCGCATCTTAAAGGTCTTCAAAATGGGGATACTGCTACCAGTGCTATTAAGCAGGTCATGTACTTAGTTTTGCTTATGAATGAGTAAATGTAATTCTTCTATCTTATTTTTAAATGATTAATAATAGCTCCAAGTCCAAAAACCTGTGTTTATCTGCTGCAATAAGATGCAAAATATTCATATTCCATTGGAAATGCATGGCTAACAGTGATAGTCATTATCGGCAATAAGTTTGCTGTTTGCTTTAAGGAAACTGAAATATTGATAGAACTGTAATTTTTTGTTTGTACACATGTTGTATCCAATCCTTAATTGAAGAAACCCATTGCATCTTGTTCAGGTTGCTTCAGGTCGTTTTGGAGTAACTCCTACATTCTTGGCCAATGCTGATCAGTTAGAAATCAAAATTGCTCAAGGTGCAAAGCCTGGCGAAGGTGGTCAATTACCTGGGAAAAAAGTTAGTGCATACATAGCAAGATTGAGAAATTCTAATCCAGGTGTTCCACTTATATCTCCACCCCCCCATCATGACATTTATTCCATTGAGGATCTTGCTCAGTTGATCTTTGATCTCCATCAGGTAGTCTTCTGCTGCATCGTGAATCTCCTTGAGTAAAATATATATCCCAGACACTGATAAGAATGATCTCTGATATCTGTCAAATAAAGGTCAACCCCAAAGCTAAGGTGTCCGTAAAGCTTGTGGCAGAAGCTGGAATTGGAACAGTTGCTTCTGGGGTTGCTAAGGGTAATGCTGATATCATACAGGTACCCACCCCATGATTTGCCATTATCCTGTATCAATCACTGAGATATCATCTTTATATCTACAATTCTTCTTGCTATTTGGAAACAAAGGCTTTATTTCTTTCTTTGTTCATATTTATACCTATCAGGCAATGACTTTTGCAAGACAATATAGCTAAAAGTCTTTGAATCCATATGACAAATTGCAAAGAAATGTTACTGTATCCTTTCATGCTTTGAGTATTCCAGCTGAACAATTTATCGTGAAAAGCTTTGTCAGTTGTACAGCTGTCATTTGAGTTATCATGAATTGTGGTAGTCGAAGTTTTTCCTACTTTGTTAGCCACACATTTAATGAAATTATGAAATATCATTCTGAACACGGTTATTATTATTATCACCATAATTCGGTATCCAATGTGAGGTCATAATATGCTGTCTATCTATAGGATGACCATGAGTTCTACCTTATCGCTGTCATGGTTCATGACAGGATCCACCAAAGAAGTATGTTTTGATTTTATAGAATTTTAACTTTTGTTGGGGCCTTACAATTTTTTATGCTGCCTTCTGTCGTGTTGTGTCATGAATATTTCAAAATATTTATGCCATGTCTGAATGCATTATATCTGCACAATAGGAACCAACAGGATGCATGTTAATACAATTTTTATGTAGCATTTTATTTACGGTAGAACTACATTTTTAGCATTGACAGTATCAAGGGAAACATGGTAAAGTTGTGGGGAATTATTAAAGCCACACCCAAAATAATTGTTGGCTCATCAGCATCATGTTGTTGCCTTGGTGTTATTGCCATGGCAGTGGAGTTTGATACTCCTTGGACTCTCACTCCTATCGAAGGAACCATTCAGAGTTATTGACTGATGCATCTATTTCTTTGTCCCCCTTTTCTTCGCAGATATCTGGCCATGATGGTGGAACTGGAGCCAGCCCTATAAGTTCAATAAAACATGCTGGTGGTCCTTGGGAACTTGGAGTTACAGAAACACATCAGGTGAGTATTTGATGCCTATTTACTGAATGGCAATTTATTCTTCTGATACTTCTTTAAGACACTCAAGGTGTTATTTGATAAATGGCAATCTTTTTCAGACTCTCATTAAAAATGGACTGAGAGAAAGGGTCATTCTCAGAGTTGATGGTGGCTTCAAAAGTGGGGTTGATGTTTTAATGGCTGCAGCGATGGGTGCTGATGAATACGGGTTTGGTTCTGTGGCAATGATTGCTACTGGATGTGTTATGGCCCGCATTTGCCATACAAACAATTGCCCAGTTGGTGTTGCCAGTCAAGTATGAAGGAATCCCTATTGTATTATCATTTTCTCATTTCTTTAGCCCTTTTAAAAATGTTATCCGATCTTTAATATTTATTTTTCCCCCAATTGATTTTATTTCAGAGAGAAGAATTGCGTGCACGATTTCCCGGTGTTCCTGGTGATCTTGTCAATTTTTTCCTATATGTAGCCGAGGAGGTGATACATCTCCCTAATGTTTTATGGGATTTTTGTATCCATTTTTAGGGTCCTTGGTTTTTCATATAATTTTTTTTTTTTGTAACTTCTTTAAATTCTCCTGTTCAATTGCTTTAATGATTCAACATAAACTGGAAGCCATCTATGCTATATTCTTCAGTGCCTTTCCCTACTATTTTGGTTAGGTTAGAGGCATGTTGGCACAACTGGGTTATGAGAAGCTAGACGATATAATTGGAAGATCGGAATTGTTGAGACCACGAGATATCTCACTAGTGAAAACTCAGCATCTTGATCTCAATTATATTACCGCAGTATGTATAAATCATGACTAATTTCATACCATGTGTTTTCTGTTGTGGACTTGCCTATTTCATTTACATGTTAATATGATTTCTACTTTTATTTTCAGAATGTTGGATTACCAAAATGGAGCAGTACAGCAATAAGGAATCAGGAGGTTCATACAAACGGCCCTGTCCTGGATGATACTTTACTTGCAATTCCTGAGGTAACAAATAATTGATATGTGGTGGTAACTTGGGTTATGTTTGTGAACATATTTGATTTAGTTGTTGACAAGACTATGTATTCTCATGTTGAGCTTTCTTAGGCCTATAGGATTTGAGTATAGCTTTTGATCACTATAAGTGGCTGTGTTTTGTACGGTTTTAAGCTGCTATTGTGTTACATAGTGTTATGATTTTGATACTAGTTGTTGCTATTCTGTGGTGATGGCACGGTATGATAATAAAAATTATCAATTTGCATGTGGTCTTGGATGAACTAATGGGGCATATGTAGCAAAAAGTCTCTCAGTGTATGTTTTTTGCTGATTGTAATTTAATAATATGAAATTAAGGTGTGCTGTATGTGTCAATTTTATTTTATTTATTTATTTTCTTAGCAAAGAAACTGGCCAGATGCCAATAAGGTCTAGTGGTTATTTTGGGTGGGTGGGTGTTCAATTCCATTCTTGATAGTGGACGAGAGGGAGGAAAAAAATTAAAGGACTCAGGACTCATACTGAATGTTTTGAATCTTCAACAATATTTTAAATAAACAATATGTAAAGGTAAAACAAATTCCTCTCTAATTCTGGTGGGATCAAACCCTAAATCTTAATATTACACCAAAATATATTATCATTAGTGCCAACTAGTACTGACACAGATAAAGAAAGGTTCGAAAAGGGGCATTTCTTTGATTTTGAATCAAACTGGTATGATACTTCAAAGTTGAAAAGGAAAAAAAAAAAAGTGATTTCTTAGGATTTTCGATTCCAAATGTTTTACACATCTTGTCCTTTATGATGAACTCTTTTTGTAAATGCATTAAGATAATTCATGTGACACATTAGGGTGCAAATTTGTAAAATATTGGATGGAAGATTGATAGAAAAGTACAAAAAGAGGGCAAGAGATGCATAAATGGTGGATTCGTGCACATTATCTGAATATAGAAAGTGAGATAGAAGATGGTGCCAATGGCGTTAGAACAGTGCTTTTGATCTATTTATGATTGTAAATTCATGATTGCTTGATATTCATTTTCCTGTTAATAAATTTGATTTTTTTTTTGGGACAAACATTAAATGCTCTTATCAATAATAAGTTGTATGGAATGGGGAAAAAGTACATCAAGTGGTTGATTTTACCCTTCCTGGATCGATCAGAATGTTTAATCCTAGTGTGGGGATTAATCATGTGGATTGTTCAAAACAATTGCGATAGGGGCTTCTATAATGACTATAGTGTGTATTATAAACACCAAGCCACTTATCTCTGCGATGAGTGCTGGCTAGCATCTTGGTTTATGCAGCTTATAGGCTAGATGGTGTCTTTATAATTATTTAGTGCTTAGAGTATTCTCCCAAACATCATTTGCTATCTAAAATATATTTTTTATTGAACATTCTTTCTTTGAAACATCCATTTGATTGTGAGATATGATCACCGCCATGGGATTGTAATTTAGATCATCTTATTGAACACAAAAATGTACCTTTAACAGTTAGTATGACTCATTAACTCATCTATAGGAGCTGGTTAGACTTGATTTTTATGTGTTATTTGACATTCAAATCGACTTAGCTATTTTATTTATCGCCATCTCCATATTCTCTTCATGATTTTGTTATCGTTCATACAATTGCTCTTGTATGGAAGGCTGCTACTGTTTTTGCAGGGATCACGGGTATGGCCAGCTTCCACTGAAATCTCTGGAATCTTCTAAGGGCCTTAAATAAACCCAA
Source organism: Cedrela odorata (assembly GCA_035584115.1). Classification (NCBI taxonomy): domain Eukaryota; kingdom Viridiplantae; phylum Streptophyta; class Magnoliopsida; order Sapindales; family Meliaceae; genus Cedrela; species Cedrela odorata. Next base: position 10,019,283 of record JAXCLQ010000015.1, read on the forward strand.
AAAAAAAAACCTAAAATGTCCTTAAATATTAACAAAAGCATTATCATGTTTATTCCTTTTGATTCTATTTATAGCTAGCATAAGTTGGGAATTAAAGATGTTAAAACTGAGTATATCTAGTGTATCAACCGAACGGAACTAAACTTTTACACCTAAAATCATGAAAATTCCCACACAAAATAAAAGGGCAATGAATTATTTCTAAGGAGATGTGAAACAAAAACTTCAAATCATTGTAATTCCCCTCAGTGGTTATTTGTTGAATCCTATGGCTACTGTGAAACGTTTTGCAGAATGGTAAAATTTTATGCTACTTAATCTTCAAAGATATCTGCCATGCATGCACTAATGGAAACTGTTAACTTTATTGTATGATCTTCCAGATATCTGATGCAATCGAGTCAGAGAAAGTGGTCCACAAAACTGTTAAGATATACAATGTGGACCGTGCCGTTTGTGGGCGTATATCAGGTGTGGTCGCAAAAAAATATGGTGACACTGGTTTTGCCGGGCAGCTAAACATAACGTAAGATGTGGCTTGGTCATGGTCAATATTAACAAATTGAAAGATGCACCACTTGATATATATCTACTTCACTCCAGCTAAATGAGTTTTCTTCCTGGCTACAGATTTACTGGGAGTGCTGGGCAGTCATTTGGATGCTTTTTGACGCCTGGGATGAACATTCAGCTTATTGGAGAGGCTAATGATTATGTGGGAAAGGTATACTAATCAAATTTGTAACTTATATACTGTTTAAAGATTTGGATGCTTCCAAAATGTCATATATTTCACCCTATTTTCAAGTTGGCTTGGTCAAGAGTTTACATTCACGTAGTTCAACTTAGTTTTGCGTTAAATAGAATGATTTGATTTCTAATGTAGTTAACTCCAACAAGTTCTAAGAAATTGTCAACATATAAATTGGGCACAAAATCCTACATTTTTGGGTTTTATATCAATATCTATTTGACTCATTTCACGTTAAGTTGTATTAGTAATCTAGGACATCCTAGAGATTACGTATATGTTAGATGTGGACATAGGACTTAATATTTATGTTAGACTTCTTTTTCTGGCTGGGTTAGGATTTATAGTAATAAGGGTTACTTTTTTCTTTATTATGGTGATAGTTTTTTGCGAGATATTTTCTTATAATAAGATATCTTTTTATGAAAAATTTTATTAGAACAACAGTTCTTTTACCAGATATTTTTTCTTAATATATTATTGTAATCCTTTTTCTTAATGGTGTAGGTTTCCTCTTTTGCTATAAATAGGGGCCTAGTGCTTATATATAATTCATATCTTGAACGAATGGATTGAATATTTTATTCTCTTTATGACTTCTCTCTAATGTCCCCCATTTGTATTGGGTTTTTGGTCCTACATCAATTAGGGTGTGAACCTATTGACTAACTTTGATTCTGATTCTAGTGTTTGAACAAAGAATGATTTTTCTTTTTCTTTTTCTTTTCTTTATGTAAAATCTGACATGAGGCTTATAAATGTGGTAAGGGTATGGCTGGAGGTGAGTTGGTAGTGACGACTGTTGAGAGCACTGGGTTTTGCCCTGAGGATGCAACAATAGTTGGGAATACTTGCTTGTATGGAGCAACAGGTGGTCAAATTTTTGTTAGAGGGAAAGCTGGAGAGAGGTTTGCTGTGAGAAATTCACTTGCTCAAGCAGTTGTTGAAGGCACTGGAGATCACTGTTGTGAATACATGACTGGTGGTTGTGTTGTTGTCCTTGGAAAGTGAGCGCTATCCCTCCCTTTACCTTTATTTATCATCAAACTAAGTTTAGGAAATCGATCTTGCGGCAACGTCAGTGCTTTATTTTTCTTTAAGAAAACTTATTATTATTATTTTTTTCAGAGTGGGTAGAAATGTTGCTGCTGGAATGACTGGAGGTTTGGCATATATTCTTGATGAGGATAATACTCTCATCCCCAAGGTCTGTGCTGATACTTATGCCCTCCCTTCCATTATTTGTTCTCTTTTTCACGGGAGGTTATTTCCTTGCTTATTTATTTATATAAATTTATATGAAACTTTTTTAATAATTTTTCTAAAACAAAGGATTTTGCTATGAAAATTGCTAACATTGGATAATGTATGCTTAACTTAGATATCATTTGGGCAAAAAGGAAACTAAACTGTAAATATGTCCTTAGATTTTGTAACCCATCATTTTAAGTTACTTAAATTAGAATCTATGCGTTTTGGAGAATACTTTGCCATTAGTTTATTTCTGTAAAGTTCCTTTGGCAATCATAAAATGTTGCACAATAATTAACTTATAGTACTTGGTTGTTCGTATTAGCTTTTGAAGATGTAAAATGGATAGAACAAAAATCAATTCCTCTGTTCTGCCTGGGTCTAATATTTATCTGATCAATATTTGCTTCACTTTATGATGTGCCCTTGTTTGGAGTTGTAATTTTTCATTGAGCATACTCATGTACAAAATAACTAAACTACCCTTATATATTGTTCTCTGAGATTCTCATTGTTGCACCAAGGATTTTATAATGACGGTGTATTGTAATCTCATAACTAATTTGATCACTTTTATCTTATTATTAAATTTTCTTTCTTCAAATTCACTTCTCTGTTCTTATTTGAAAGCTTCAACAGCATTACTTGTTAAAATTAAGCAGGTTAATAAGGAGATAGTGAAGATCCAGAGAGTCACTGCACCTGTTGGACAGATGCAATTGAAGAGCCTTATCGAAGCCCATGTTGTAAGTGCACTTAATGAACTGCATGAGTATGCTTGCATTTGCATACTACTAATGCTGACAACATCATAGTTACTGAATTTTTGTAAAACTCTGCATTTTTCAAGATTATATTTATATTTGTGGGGTAGGAAAAAACTGGCAGCAGCAAAGGGGCTGCTATTCTCATGGAGTGGAACACGTATCTACCACTCTTCTGGCAGCTGGTTCCACCTAGTGAAGAAGACACCCCAGAGGCTTGTGCAGAGTACGAAAGAACAGCTACTGGGAAGGTGACATTGCAGTCTGCGTAAGACAGTCAGTTTGATAGAGTATAAGCCCTTGCTTTCAAGCCCAAACGCAAACCCAAATATTGCAATCCCACCAACACCATGTACAGAAAGAGATTGAATTTTAAGTTGAATGTGGATTGACATGAGGAATAATGCACAAGGCAAGGGATATCAATTTGCTGAAGAAACATCCATAGTTGCCTTATTGTTTTGAAGACCTCTGATTTTATGGGTTAGTTGGTAAGCACTTCCGCCTTACCTCAATATTTACTTCACAGCCTTAGTTGTATAGTGAATTGTGGCAGAAACTGTAAATTTAAGTTTTAAGTTTTTCCAATCTTATCGAGCAGCTTTATATGCTTGATCAAATTTTTTTTTTATCTAATTGTGCATTTCTACATCCCATTCCTATATTCACCGGTTTCCAATCTTGGTTCGTTCTGTTAGTTCGAGGGAGAATAACTTGAATCTGATTATATGCTTGATCAAATTTGATTTTTGATTTATTTTATTTATTTAGTTATACATTAGAACATGCTATATTGGTTAGAAAGAACGAAAGACTTGGTGTTTGATGTTTTTCTTAACATTGTTGTGCTTTCATCACGTTTCAATGACGGTCGATCAGAAAATATTCTCTCTAAGAGAGGAGACGACATTAATTGAAAACAAGTAAAACGTGGGGAAAATGAGAGGTAGACTCCACCTCGTGATTATGATTTTACTATTTATTTACCTATCTGTTTAATAAATTCTGTGTTTTGTTTACCAAGATGTTAACTATTTATTTATTTTTTATAATAAATCATTGAGCATGATTTGATTGAACTTCGACAATGCCTGCATGGCTATGTTCTTCTTGACGACAAGCAATATATGTGCTATTGGGTTTGCCAAGCCAACTATGTCAAGTGGTGGCTAACGGATCTAACCATACGGAATCGAATCGGGTTGAAAATTTGTTATCTTAGTTTGGTTCGGGTTTGGAGGCATAATAGGATAGGACGGGACGGGTCGGGTCGGGACGTAGTTCCTAAAATGTGAAACCGGCCCTGCTCGTGGGGATGAATAGTATTGAATCAGTTTTTGTTCAATTTTGGACTAGTTCAGATTTATCGGTTTATTAATTATATATTTGATTCAGTGGTCAAACTTGTTCGAACTCGTTGATTTGACTAGTCAAGTTAACAATCTTAGAGGCTTGGTCTATTTTGGGTCCACACAGGTCGAGCCAATTCATTTTATTTTGATCCGGTCTAATTCATGTCCACAAACTCGTAATCGGTTGGTTTGTGTTTGATTTTTTTTCGGTTAGGTTGAGTCATGGGTTAACTCGGCCCAATAGCCAATACTAACCACGACAAGTAAAATAAGATGAACTATATATATTTTTCATGTTATTTTTTTAAGACACCTCAAGTCCCTTTGTAACACCCGCAATTTCTCTTGTAGAAATCATAGTTAGAATTGTAAATATAGTTATTAAAGTATCTAAGTGTTAGAATTTTAAGAAATGATATAAAGTGAATTTATAAGGGTAGAATTGAAATTTCATTATTAGCAAGGTGATTTTGGGATTTTATCTTATTAATAAATATATACATATGTAATTAAGTGGGTTAAGCATTATACATATGTAATTTGGGCTTAATTTAATTAAATTAAGCCCAAGCCCAAGTTAATATATATATATATATATTTTTAAGTAAAATAAATACTTAAATGAATAAAAAACTAAGTTTTAGTCAAAAATTCTCTACAAAATCTAAGTCATTCATTTGTTTTAATCTTAGCCATCCACTTGTTACAATTTTAGGCATGTTTTGCAAATGAGATGGAGATGAACAAAAAATCTAAGTTAGTGAAAAATGTGGTGGCTAAATGTAGTCCATTGGATTTGATCAAAGTCATTCTAGTCATCCATGTGTTTTATTAATTAAATTAATTAATATTTAATGTTAGTTAGTAGAAAATGTGGTGGAGAAAAAATGGCTAATGGATTTGAGTGAAATAATTCAAGCCATCCATATGTTTTAAGAAAATTAGAATTAATAGAAATTGGGTGGAAAAATGGGAGCCATTGGATTTCCTTCAATTAATCTAAGCTCTCCATATGTTAATGAATAAAAAGTTAATGTTTAGTATTTCAAAATTGAAATTTGGAGAAGCATTTACGTAAAGAGAAGAAAGGCTAGCTTTTAGAAAGAAAGAAAAGGGAGAAAGAAGGGAAGAAAGGAAAAAGTGGTAAGTTTTAGATTGCTTTAATTAATATTTTATTATGTTAGAGTAGTAAATTTGTTTTAATTAGTGTTATTATTTTAATGTAGTAAATTTAGTAGATTGAATTAATTGTAGTAGAATTTATGATAATAGTAAGTTGTAATTTAGGAAGTTATATA
>JAXCLQ010000015.1:10024798-10046973 GCA_035584115.1 Cedrela odorata
ATGTGTGTGTGTGTATATATATATATATACACACACACACATGCAAATAATGGCATAAGTATGCAAACAATAGTATATATATATATATACACATGCAACAATCATTTGCATTGAAACAGAAGTAATTTTTAATGTATCAAACACATAATTCATCACTCAGCAACATATTGATGTTTAAGGGCGTCCCCTCAAACATCCTAAAAAATATCACGGTATCTTAGGGCATCTCGTTTCTGTCATCCCCAAGATACTAAGAAATAACATTAATTGTCAGGTGCATACATCTTTCTCTGGTCTATGTTCAGTGCTATGCACTTAACCAGACAGAGAGACAGTCCATACTTAGGGATACAAGTTTGACTGGGCAAAGAAATTATATTCTGATCCATACCTAGGAATACATACTTAACCGGGCAGAGGGATAATATCCTAATCCATGGATCTATCCCATGGCTAACGACCACGCACACACACACATGTATCCAAGAATAATAATAACTACAACATCACATTAAGAAAATAAGAAAACATTACACAAAATTAATACAGTTCACTTTTCTTCATTACATATTACTACACATCATATCAATGTTATCATGCACCACCAACGGCAAGTCAACATAAACTGTCATTTTCACCGCCAATATTCTACTCACAATCATCGTACCCACCACACCTCACAATATCAATGCATTCACCTTTTTTTATTTTATGTCACATCTTAACATATCAAGTTCATTATGCATATAAAGTATCACTTCATTTCAAGCTATCACTTAGTTTACAATCAGTTTCAATTATACAACACAATTATCTTCATGCCATCAAACAGCAACATGTTAATATCACTTGGGTATATTCATCTCACAACATATTTACAGCATTTCAATCATTCCATGTCATACACAATTTTAATTCTAGTTTCACATACACACATGTATATATACATACATATATACAAACAAACATCAACTCACCAGTATCGGGCTGCGGTATATTAGATTTACTGTGGGGTTGATGGGTGATTAGCCTAACGATCTACAATACATAATTTCTATATTAGATTTCTTTTATTGTAACTAGATAAATAAACAATTATATTGTACATATGCCCTGCCGCACCTAAGACTAAACCAAATATAAACATTTTAGATATCCGTATAGCGCTCACTGCGTATTAATCAATTTCAAACTCGTGGTGTGTTACACCAGCAAAGTATCTCAACCTAAGTTTTTCAAGACAAATTCTACTACGTGTCTAGTTTCTACCGCTTCTACGGATTCACATTTTGAGTTCAAAAGTTCAAGTTATAACCGTTTTTCGCCACCCTACTTAGTGTAGTCAGCTGTGAACCGTCGACAGAGTAGTTTGGTTCTAACAAAAATTTGTAGTACCTCACTCAATGTCTTAACCTGATTTTCGGCTATATCGTGCTCCTATATGTCTAGTTTTCATAACATTTTACATTTTGTCAATTCGAGTCTAGAACTCATGCAATCCTAATTTTATTAGACTCTGCGCAGAAATTACTACAGTCAACGCTTATGCTTTTCGCTCGTACTCTCACTAATTCGGTACTTCGCTCATGTGTGCTACCAAATATAGTCTTATAACACTTTTATATTACAATTTTACCAAAATAAATCATCTCTCACTTGAACACACAACTGCGATGCACCGATGTCGCAAACTTTTGTTCCGACTTTTCGGTGACACCACTCGTGTTACATTAACGCTTCTCAAGGTTATCGACATCACTTTGCACATCCAATTTTCACAACACAAATACAATTCTCACACAACAACACTATCCCAAATCTCAGTTTCTGCATTTCATCATTTTGTCTACATCAATTTGGATACCATAACAATATAATGCATTACAATTTATCCATAACATTAGCTAACCTATTCATAAGTATAAATCATCAATTCAGCATATATGATTTTACCTTTTATTTGCTAAAATCAACCTTCCCCTTGGCTGTGTTTGCTTTCTTATCCTTGCTTCACCAAATCATGGCCACAACTTCACCTTTAATAGGCCACTATGTTTCTTCTCCTTAAATCACTTCAATCACAAATTCACTTCCAAATCAACCACACATGCATGTTCAATCGGCCAAATTTCCACCATGTAATGAAAAGCTTCTTTTCTTTTCAATTTGTGCTCACTCTATCTCAGTCTTCTTAAGCTCTTTCCCTTTCTCTTTCTAAATTTACAAAACCAAGTGAGTGAAATAGGCCGAAAACCAAATAAGGGAAGGAGAATCAAGCAAATGATTTCAAGTTGGCCGCCGATTCTTAACTCATGCATGTGGTGATGCTTTCGGTTTCCTCTTTCAATTTGGCTCTCTCTCTTTTGGTTTCCCTTGATCTTAACTCTATTTATTTTGATCTCAACCCGTAAACACTAAATGCCATAAATGAAAGAAGAAAACATTGGTTTAGTTATATATATATATATATTCATGGGTTAGGTTTAGGTGTATATATGTATGTTAAAACAAATGGCTTTCATTTTGTTTACACATAATAAATGCTCCCTTTCAGTTTGCTTTGCTAAGCCTTCAAATTCTATTTTGTAAAGTCAAAATACCAATTGCAATTGAAGCCAAACCGAATGAAAATACTTATAAAGCTATTGGATTAAGCATATGTATATATACATGTACGGTACAAGTGTTGGCTTATGTGTTTTCTTTTTTTTTTTTTTTTTTAAACTTTGGATGTAATTGTTAAATTAACTTAACTTGTATAATATCCATATAAGCTTGTATTTATTTGGCTACCCATAGTATTATAAGTCTATTATATTATCATAGACTTGTGTTATTTAATAAAACAAGTTTCGAAATTTTTATTTTAAATTCTCCGAATTATACCATCGCTCATGTATAATTTTTATTTTATCTATTACTATTATTACATGAAATGCGGATATAACATGTATAGATTTTCAACATCTATCACTTTATTGCACAAGAAATTGAAGGACAAACAAATTCTAATGATGGCATATCTAGTCAGTTTAGATAAATAATTTTGCTTGGCCAATAGCAACAATTGTTACAACAAAGTGACAATCTTGCAACTTAAGGCCTCAAAGACGACAATCATCAAACTATTGAAACAATGTTGCTAAAGTTAGAAGAATATCCATCGGGTACTTTAGTTTCTAACAAAGTTTGACAAAACATTTGTTTCTCTTTTTTACTTAATGTCCAAGGTGTTGGAGATAGGAAATTTTTATGATTTTCATTGGGAACTAATTTTGGCATAATTTCCATTTCCCTAAGATTTTTCCTAGCATTAATCACATCATTTGTCTTACCCGGTTGATGAAGTGTTGTGCCATAAATACTCTCACATACATTCTTTTCAATATGTTTCACAACTAATTAATGATGAACTAATAAATGTTGTAAATATTCTAAGTTGAAGAATATATATTTCTTTTTAAACAACTTCTCTTTGTCACATCAAAACATTTTCTTTTTTTGACTTCCAAATTGTTTTCAATTTGATTAGCAATTTCTATTACGTCTTCATTGAATAAAGACTTTGGAGGATTGCCCCACTCTTGCTTGCCATTAAAACTAGATTTCAATTTTTGGAAACACATTTTTCTTACTATGTTACAACCAACATAAATTAGTGGCTTCCCCACAAATTAGACATGCAAAATAAACCTTTATAGTACACCCAGACAAGTTGTTATATATAGGAAAGTTGTTAATTGTCCATAACAAAACAATAAGTAATTTGAACATTTTTTTTTTGCACGCATCATAAACTTCTATACCTAGATTAGCTAGAGTTTTCAAGTCATTAATCAAATGTGATAGATACACATCTAGATCATTATCAAGTTGTTTTAATCCAGATATTAATAATGATAATATTATGAATTTTCTTTTCATCCAAGCCATGGAGGAAAATTGTATGTCACTAAAGTAATTGGCTAACAACAATAAGTGTTGTTAATTGTGTTGTGTGGATTCACCTCATCTGTTGATAAAGCTAATTTAAGATTCATAGACTCTTATGTAAACTCGAGCAGCTTATTATCAACAAACTGCCAAGTCGGCAGGATGAAAAACCTTATAATCTTTAATTCTATCAATAACATGCATATTAAATTCCTATTAATTTCAAGTGATTAAAGCATGCGTTTAATTTAGAACCCAGAAGTAGTGGCTTCTCAGCATCTTCAAGCATATCCTTAAAATACTTGGGATTTTTATTACAACACTCATAAGCATCTTGGATAATTTTCACAATATGGCTATAATCCTTGTATCCAAGGTGACAACTATTAAAATGGTATTGGGAGTGTGTAGAAGTTAAATTGGGGTCAATCTCTTCGTGCCTAGTCCAACTAATAAATATTGGCAAAAAAAAAAACATTTTCAAACAAATGTGTTTTAATCTCTTCAGGAGTATAAAGTTTCAAGTTGTAATAACTATTGCATGGACATCTAAGTAACCTACAATTTTCCAAATTAAGCATTGTAAAATTCAAGAACACATCAACCCCATTTTCAAACTATTTTGATAATTTATTACTGAATATCTAATTTTTGTCCATCTTAATTTTAGTACATGCTCACTTATCATAGCTTACCATTAATTCAATTGTAAATTAAACATTTAATATTATATAGAGCGCAATTAAGTTTCAAACATTTAATTTCTGAATGTACATCAAACATGAGAACAACAAATACAACCAAACAAAATATGCACAAAAAGCCACAAGTTATACAAACAATATAAACAACATATCCACAATAAACATATGCGTATTAACTAACATAGATAACACTTCACTATCCAATCGCTTCACAACTATACAACTTCATATCACACCTTCAATGTGTTCACCAATCACAACCAATCACAATGAATATATCTGAAAGCAACACCAACAGCAATAAATATCAAAGCTCTTAAACAGTAGCAATAACAAGCAGAGCTTCCAAACAACATGACAAGTTGAAAAATCAATTATCCCAAACAAAACATTACTTTAAAATAATAATAAAAATACTAACATCCCAGGTAATCATTTTAAGTTGTATCTAAATAATCCCAAAAAGAAATTTTAGCATGCAAATTATGTGCAATTTCAACTTTTCTACACTTCACAAGCATATTAAGTAATGAGAACAATAGAGCTTTTACCAACATAACTAGGTTTCGACATAAATATCACACATCACACAAAAAAACCAAAGTAGTAATCAAGATCTAGTGAACTAAACATGGGTCAAAGAAAAAAAAAACATGCATTCTTCAGAGTACAAAAATGTATAAAAATAAATAAAATTCTATAAAATGACATTAGAAGTAGTAATAAGATCTAGTGAACTAGATCTTATTACTACTTCTTCGGAGTATGCAGAGACATAAATCAAGAGGAGACATAGCGAGGAGTGGCGAAGCGAGACGATCTAAGGCATTAAGTAAAAGATTTGGCTTTGGCTTTGGTTGTTAAATGATGAAAGTGAAAGACTTGGGGATTTTAAGTTAAGGTATTTTTGAGTAAAGTGTCAACGGAAGTGAATAGATAGACGACATGGAGTCAAAAATTACAGCATAAAACGACGTTATCCCTTAAATTTTAATATTTTAACATTTTAAATAAATGAAAAATAAATATGCTTCAAAATGACAACCTTTTAATGTATCAAAATAACTTCATTTTACTATGTGATACTATAGTGTCAAAGAAGGCTAATACTACTTTTGAAGTTTTAGAGAAAGTTGATACTACTTATGAACTATCAACAAATACTAATGCTTACCTGTTAAAATGGGAAAAAAACAACCCATTTTTCATGTGATTCCTTGAAAATTTTTTCCAAAATACTAGGTATCAATGAATGACATTTTTAGAAGTGAAGCGTAGCTCAATTTCTCAATAAGCCATGTGCAATTATGAATTCATATTTAAGGTTTTATAAGTTATAATTTTTTTTAATGAAAAAATCAACTTAAAAATATTATAGCCACAATCATAAATAAGAAAAGTCATATATATATATATATATATATTTTATCTTTTATTATGGCTACTTGAGCAAATGCATTAAGCTTCTCATATAATTTTATTAAAAATATAAGTATGTAACATTAGAATTAGAATTTACGATAAATTTTGAACTTTTAGCAAATTTTCGAGGAAATTATTTGGAATCCCTTAATTGATTTATTTATTATCATTATTGTTATTTCTTTTAGGATTTCTCTATTATTGCCGCATAGTTTTTATTCAATTTAAGTTAGTGAATAGATTTTGGTGTTCCTAAAAAGTAACCATTTGCTATTGTGTTATTTATTTTAAAATTAGTTTCATTATTAGTTTCTAAAATTTTGTATCTTGATTTTTATATGAATACACTATAGTTTATATATTGGTTTTGTTCATTATTTTGGTGAAATACAAACATAATTCATGGATGTAGAATACTACATTAAAAGGTTTGAAGATGTGCAAAAAAGGACAAAGATTGAGCTAGATTCATCAACATCCAGCCATAAATGAGAAGTGTTATTTGGTGCCACCATAGAAACTCTCTTTATCAGTGGTATCAATGCGTTCTTTATCAATACTTTAAGCAAATAATTTCATTTTATCAACCAAGCCATCATTGAGCTTGAAGAGATGATCTAATACTTCTATGGAGCCTCGCTTTAAGGATTTCGAAAGATGATGCCTTAAATGAAGAGCCATGATATAAACTACACAAGACCAAAAACGCATTCAAAATACACCAAAACAAGTCCTTAAAGGCATCAATGTGCATTCTTAAAAGTTCATGATTAAAAGGTACACAACAAAAATCTAATGATTATCATTAACTTTTGTTTTGCACACTGTTGAGTATAGAACTTGATTCATAATTAAAGCTTAATGAGTGAAAGGCCTAAGCTAATGACAAAGTACGAATTCTAAACAATCCAGTCTCAGGTACTCTTATTAGGGCATAATAAGGACCCTAGGTGAAATGAAGGCTGAGACCTTCCAAGGTCAGATAAAAGGCCTCAATTTGAACGAGTCTCTCCCTCAAAGGTCTTAGGCACGAACAGACAAAGGTCTTGAATACGTAAATCAAGTTCACCTCTGGCAAATAAAGAAGTTCTAAAATACTTCCGAGGCCTCTCGACAATTGTGTGCCAAGGGATGATTTGTTTCCTTCCCCAAATTCTTTCCGGATCATTTCATAATAAGGATTCTTAGCCTAGTAGAAAAACTCTACAAAAAAAGGTTCTAAATTCCATAAAATCCAAAAAGTTGGTGTTTATAGAATCTATGAGATTCTAAAATTCAAATACCATTAGGATTCTTATTTCCAGATTCCATTAAATTCTACTAAATTTAAGAGACATAAGGACAACCAAATACGGATAGTAAAACTATTCTAGAGCACACATATTGCTCGTTTGATTCTTACTTTATCTTTCATAATATAAAGTAAAACCTTAACTTAAGCATTGAAGGGTTTTCGTTGAACAACCAGCTTTTTACCCCCATAGCCTCCAATTATGATCGCAGGTTAAACAGGTAGTTGATAGGAGAAGAAGAAGATCATTGTTGGTGCAAGGAGTCCACTGAAGGATTTTTTGTTGCATCAATATTTGTTGCTGTCTATAAGAAATTCTGAACAAAAAGTCAGAAACCACCACTAGAAAAGAATATGGCTACCTCGCGAACGTATGTAACCAAGAACCGCGCAGTAATAAAGGAAAATCCACACGATAACGCTCTTGAGAAGACTGCAATAATCAATCAAAAAGTCGGTAATCAACTACCACCACTAGAGGGTGTAAACCATAGTTCGGAAGCTTCATCACCACACCAAACTCCCTCCAACCAAAAGAACACGAAAACTATCTAGTTGGCCAAGAGGCTAGTCGACAATGAAAAACAACAACATATGGAGAAAGACAGGCAAATTCGAGCTTTGGTTGAAGAAGTGGCGAGGATGAAGAAGATACTTCAAGTAGGTTCTCAAGGATTGAAAACACCTATGTCGGCTGAAGTTGTGGAAAGCAGTATTCTAAATGTTTTACACACAGAAAACTATGAAATCAAATTCTGGTGAAATACGACTAGGAAGAAATATACGGCCCAAAAGAGGGGAAAAGAAAAGGTTGCAAATTATCCACCTAAGGAATCACAAGGTGAGGAGGTTGTCTTCAAGCTTATCAACGAAGCCAAGCCTGCATTCGAATATTCACCAGATCATTTGGTGATCATTCGTAAGCATGGATCGAATAACAATGCTGATTCGCAAAACATAAAGGCGTTTCTTAATCAAAAGTGGCGAAGGGAAGACTCACTACAAAGTCCAATTTGAAGAAAGAGGTTCAAAGAAAATAACGACCATGTCAACGATCTTGAGGCTTGCGTCAGGAATTTAGTTAAGGAATTGAAGGACCGAAAAAAGAAAGGGCAAAGAAAGGATCATGAGCCTATACTAAGAATGGGATTATATTCCAAATTTCCTTTCTCACAAAAGACCCTGCATCTTATTCTTCCCAAGAAGTTTAAAATGCCACAAATAAACCCTTTCACAAGAAAAACTAGCCCATCTCTACATATGGATCTTTTTAAGGAGATGATGGTGATCCAAGGGTTGAACGAATCCCAGATGTGCCAATTATTTTCGTTGACTTTGGAAAGGCAAGCAAGGAAATGGTTCACCAGCCTAACCCCTTGTAGCATCTATAATCTTAAGCAATTATATGAGATGTTCGTAAACGAGTTCAAAGGAGTGACTGTTAGTCTCAAAACACCAAGTTCATTATTGTTCATGAAACAAGGGGAAGATGAAAATCTCAATAACTTCATCAAAAGATACAATGACAAGGTGATGGAGTTAAGGGCTTATCATCACCCCTTGGCTTTAGAAGGTCTCAGGAGAGGCTTATAGGTGGATATAGTTTGGCATGCTGTGTGAAAGCCATTCGTTAGTACCTGTGAAACAGCTCGGAGGAAGTTGTTGAATGAGATTGAGATTGAAAATCAGGTTGCCCTCGAGCTGAGGGAAGAAAAGGCTTTTGAACCACAACCTCGCCGTGAAATCTCATAGTAGATCTGAGAAGAAGACTTCATGACAGGAGAAACCTTCGAGGCTTTGAAAGAAATGATAGACAAGCCCAAGAGCATAAAGAGCTTCGGCTGAAAAAGACAAATTTCCTCTAAAGGGATATCGATCACCGAGAAAAAATGAGGTGAAAAGAATAGCTCATGTTTAAGGAGATCCAATTTTCACTCCCTTAAAGGCTCCTCTCTTGCAAGTCTGGCAGGAAATCAAAAGAAAAAGAATCATAATGATGAAACCTCGTCCTATAAGAGCCAAGCTAGGTGGAAACCCTAAAGATAAATTTTGTGAGTTTCATCAAAGAGCTGGGCACCTAACAGATGAATGTTTCGATCTCAGGAATCAAGTTAAAATCTTAATCTGAAATAATTACCTGCTAGATTTTGTAGCAAGTAATAAAGAAAAGCTTAGAGCCTTAGACTAAGAAGACGAGCATGAGAGGAGATATGAGAACCAGGCCATGGTGATTTTAGGTAGGGCTACATTGGCTAGAAATTTGAATAGATCAAGGAAAAATTATTCAAAATATTCGCTGCCAAATTCCATCTCAGATATTCACATTATAAATGTCAAAGTTGAAAAAAAGCAAAAAGTCACCTCGATACCCATCATGTTTACAAATGATGATGAAGTATAAGTTCATTATCCGCATGATGATGCTTTAGTGATAACCTTAACAGTAGGAACAAATCAGATCAGTTGAATTTTGATGGATACAAGGAGCTCAACCAACATCATCTTCAAGGAAACTTTAGACTCCTTGGAGATCAATGATCTAAGGCTGAGCCTTGTTGAGACTATCTTTCATGGTTTTGAAGAATCATGTATTTACCCACTAGAGATAGTGTAACTACCTATCACCATGGAAAAATGTGGTACCAAAAAACTATGATGGTGGAATTCTATATAGTTGACCTCAAAATACCTTACACAATGGGAGACCCTTCCTCAAAACCACGAAGGCAGTAGAAAGTTTCCACTACTTAAAGCTGAAATTCTAAGTAGGAGAAAGGTTCGGAATCATTAAATGTAGTTGGAAAGAGGCTCAGTCATGCTTTGTGGCCTCTGTAAAAAAATTCTTATTGTCTATCAAAACATCCATGGGGAGAAGTTCTAGAAGCAAGTGACAAGGGTTTACAAGATGAATCGACCATGAAGAAGATC
The DNA here is from genome assembly GCA_035584115.1 of Cedrela odorata. NCBI lineage: Eukaryota > Viridiplantae > Streptophyta > Magnoliopsida > Sapindales > Meliaceae > Cedrela > Cedrela odorata. The sequence goes on from JAXCLQ010000015.1 coordinate 10,035,077, forward strand.
AAGCTGGATGATAAACCATCAGCATTGGAACCAACAAAAGAACTTGAACCTATCATTTGGAACCATGAAATTCCTCAGAAAACTGTCAAAATTAGCACCCATCTCTCTGAAGAGCATAAGGTGATACTCACGGACATCCAAGGTAGCATATGGGTGTGTTCGCATGAACACATGAAGACATGCCCGGGATTGATCCTCAACGAAAGCCAATGAAGCAGAAGAGGTGACCATTCAATGCTAAGAGAAGGGAAGTAGTGCTCGCCGAAGTCGATAAACTAATGAAAGCTAAGTTTATCAAAGAGGTACAATATTTGAAATTGGTGTCGAACGTGGTGATGGTTAAGAAAGCTAATGGGAAATGGTTGATGTGTGTGGACTTCACAGATTTAAATAAAACCTGCCCCAAAGATAGTTTCCTGCTTCCCCGAATTAACCATCTAGTAGATTCGACAATTGTTCATGAACTGCTAAATTTTATGGACACATTTTCACGTATAATCAGATCAGAATGCACGATCTAGATTAGGAGAAGACGACTTTTATTACTGACTAGGGATTATACTGCTATAAAATAATGCCTTTTAGATTGAAGAATACAGAAGCTACCTTCCAAAAACTGGTCAATAGAGTCTTCAAACCATTAATTAGAAAAACCATGAAGGTTTATGTAGAAGATATGATCACTAAATCTCTAAAAGCCCGAGACCATCCGAAATATTTGGAAGAAACCTTCTCCTATCTAAAGAGATATAACATGAAATTGAACCCCGAGAAATGCATATTTAGAGTCCAAGTTGGAAAGTTCTTGTAGTATTTGGTCAGGGAACAAGGCATTAAAGTCAATCCATAGAAGATCAATGCCATATTAAATTTAAAGTCCTTATCCACTCTTAAGGAACTCCAAAGTTTGACAAGGCGATTGGTGGCACTAAGCAAGTTCTTGTCCAAAGCTACAAACCGATGTTTCCCCTTTTTCTAGATTATAAAAATAAGGAAGAAGATTAAATGGACAAAGGAATGTAAGCATAGTTTCTAAGAGTTGAAATAATATTTTATGTCACCGCTACACCTAACAAGACCGAAAACAAGAGACGTATTGTACCTCTACCTAGTAGTGAGCAATCACTGGTAAGCTCGATTCTGATGAAAGAGGATGCAGAAAGGATCCATCAGCCCATATATTACACTAATAAAATACTATTTGACACCGAGACGAGATATTCGTCCCTTGAGAAGTTAACATTGGCACTAATAGTATCAGCCACGAAGTTGGGACTATACTTTCAAGCCTATCAAGTAGTGGTATTAACAAATCAGCCCTTGAGACAGATTCTCCACCGACATAACCTCTCAGGGCAGTTAGTAAAGTGGGTAGTCAAGTTCAGCGAATACGACGGCTATAAACCTAGGAACGTAATAAAAAAGCAGGCCCTAGCAGATTTTGTAGCTGAGAGATTGATAGCAGAACACCTCTTCGTCTGTCAAATTATAAAGGAACATTCTGATTAAAAACAAGAAGACCTAACCGCTTAATAAAAAGTCAAGCCGACCTGAAATCTCTTTATTGATGGAGCTGCGAACACATAAGAAGGAGAAGCTGGGGTAGTCCTCGTAAGACCTAACTGCTTAATCAAATTGGCTCAGGCATTAAGGATCATAGGGCTGAATATCTACTACGACTCCCAATTAATAGCCAGCTAGATAAATAAATAGTTTCAAGCTTAAGAGAACAACATGCAAGCTTACTTGGAAAAAGCTAAACAGCTTCTGAGCATACTAAAAACTATCACAGTAAAACAGATCCTGAGATCAAAAAACTCAAGAGCAGACATCTAGCTAAACTGGCCTCTACCTTCAAGGGGCACATTCTAGCCTCAATCCCAATTGAAATACTAAAGCGAAGAAGCACAAATGAAAGTGCCGATCAGCCTTGCATAGCTCAGTTGAACTCTTCTCCTAGTTGGATTGAATAGATAAGGTCTTATATCTAGGAAGGAAAACTCCCAAAAGGTAAGGATAAGGCAGGAAAAATCAAAAATAGATAAACAAGATACACTATTATCGGCAGAGAATTATATAAGCGTGGGTATAGCACCCCATATTTTAAATGCATCAGACCTGAGAAAACAGCTCGGATTCTAGAAGAAATCTATCGTGGAGTATGTAGAAGCCATGAGAGAGCCCAATCCATGACTTTTAAAGTCTTAAGGCAAGGTTACTGCTGACCAACACTCTCACAGGATATAGCATAGATAGCAAAAACTTGTTATGAGTGTCAAGTGTATAACAACATTTCGAGACAAGCCCTAGAAAACCTAATCTCTTTATCAAGCCCTTAGCCATTCTCTTAGTGGGGACTCGATCTCATCAGACCACTACCGCCAATGTGAGCCAACACTAAGTATGCTATAGTAGCCATAGACTACTTCACTAAGTGGGTAGAAGCTGAACCTTTAACCGTCATCACAAAGAGAATGATCATGGCATTTGTCAAGCAAAACATCATCTACCAATTCGGGATACCTCAAGTGTTAATCACAGACAATGAAAAGCAGTTTGACAACTCTAGCTTTAGGGAATTTTGCTCAAATTTCTTGATTGACCTCAAATTCATAACACCAGCTCATCTAAAAGCAAACGGGCAAGTAGAAGCCGCCAACAAGGTCATCAAAAAAGCACTCAAAAAAAAGTTCAAAAAGCACAAAAGTGCATGGATTGATAAACATCCAGAGGTTTTTTGGGCTTATCAAATCACCCCGAAGATGGCCACAAGAGAAACTCCCTACAACCTAGCTTTCGGATGCGAAGCAATAATTCCTATTGAGATCGATATACCAACTTTTCGAGTTAGCAACTATGATGAGATATCCAATAACCAAAACTTGCACTTGAAATTAGCTCTACTAGAAGAAAAAAAGGGATCAGGTGATGATAAGAGCAGTAACCTACCAGTAAAAGATGGTCAGATATTACAACAAGCATATTCGGCATCACTCTTTTTAAGTTGGAGACTGGGTCTTGAAACAAGTAACTTTGAACACTAAGGTACTAAGCGAAGGCATTCTTGGAGCTAATTAGGAAGAACTATATAAGGTTGTCTAAATCCTTATGCTTGTGGTTTACAAGTTAAAGTCTCTAACTGAAAAATAGGGTTCGAAAGCCATGGAATGCTGAACGATTGAAGTTGTATTACACTTAGAATTATTAAAGGTTTGTAACAATTTTTTTTCCTAGAAATAAATAAAAGTATTTTTCATCAAATAGCTTTTGAGAAAAAGTATTGATCAACAAATGAGTCCAATCTAAGGGAGTAAAAGGAATATAAACATATCGGGATAATCTCTTTCCGAAGCCCAAGTATGGCTGACACAGCTCCTAGATGTTCACTTCACATTCAACCATTATCCTGAGGTATTGGTATCCTCAGCTCGAATAAGCCATAAGCACGATCTCAGGACGTACAAGAGCAAGAAGGTTCTCGGGTGATCATGTTCTTATTCACCTCGAGGTAATAGTATCCTCAGCTCAAATAAGCCCTAGGTATAACCTTATGACATACAAGAGCGAGAAGGTTCTCGGGTGATCATATTCTTATCCACCTTGAGGTGATAGTATCTTCAGCTCGAGTAAGCTCTGAGCATGACCTCTGGACGTACAAGAGCGAAAAGATTCTCGGGTGATAATATCCTTAGCTCAAATAAGCCCAGAGCATGATCATAGGCCACACAAGAGAAAATTGGGTTCCTAAGTAATCAAATCTCATTTTTGTAGCTTGAATAAATTCTGAGCATGTCCTCAAGCATATTGCAAGAATGGTTTCGAAAAGACTAAATCTTCAAACCACCTAGGAATAATGAGGTCTATTGCTCAAAAAACACCTCAAATATAACCTCAAAACAAATCAAAGTACACGGATACTCGGAAGCAAGAGCACCCAAGATTTTATTAAAGTCTTGAGAATAAATTCAAAAGGCACAAAGAACGACAAATCTCGGATTATCATCAACAACTTTAAGGCAAGGTAGTAGTATCCGAAATTTGTTAAGTATAAAAAGTTAAGTTAGGGAAGACATTCCTACTTGAGGATGTTCGATCTAAGACATAAAGATTATAAGATAAATTCATAAAGATTAGAAGACAAATTTTTACAAGTCCTAAGTTTTTTGTATGAATTAATCCATGACAAATCTCTCTTAGAAGTATTACAAGTTTTGAAAATAGTAGAAACCTGTGAATTGGACTAAGTATTGAATATTAAAAGGGAGAAGAGGCAAAGCAAACGCAAAGGCTTACAGAACAATAAATATTCTATTAATAATCAAATAAAATGTACAAGTTCATTTCATTACAGAAAAAAAAAAAAAAACTAAAACTAAGCTATGGCTTCAGTGGTTAAATCGACTAGAGAATCAATTGGAGGATTAACTAGAGAGTCAGCCGAGCCAATAGGAGTGACTTTGGGAGCTAGGACACCCTCAGGAGTAGATGAAATCTCTATCACTTCAACTAAAGAGACCTTCACAGACTCGATCACCAAAGCGTCTGGCGGCTTAGTAGCAAGGCTAGTAACAGACTCAACAGGAGGCACGTATGCCATCTTAAAGTTAGGATGTTCTTCCCTTTCTGGAAGAATCCTTTCTGAAGACTCCTTGCCTCGGCGCAAAGGATCATATCCAAGGGCCTTGTATAATCAATTTAAGTCCAAGTTCGAATAGCGGCTCTAGAACATCTCGCAGGTCAGGTTAATGTTGTCATTGACCTCTCCCGAATCTAAGATTGCACCATCTTATTGTCCACCTTGATCTGTCTACACATAAGCAAATTTCGTTGCCTCTCTGCATCCAGGCTTTATCGCAACTCTTCGCATACCTTATTGAAATCCCGAAGGTGCCTCTGACCCTCCTCTTTTAAGTTACTGAGCTCTGTCTTCAAGACACTTAGCCTTTTATTGGCCTTGATAAGAGAAGACTCTGTCATAACCGACCAAAGTTGGAGCCTCTCTAGCTCCCGAGCCCACTTCCCCAAGTCAGATTCGAACTTGGTCATTTCCTAGACCAAGTTCTTCTCTTCTTTCTCGATTCTCTTTTTAGCCTTTGATGCCTTAGAAAAATCTTCTGCAAGGGCACCTTGTTGCAGCACAGTCATTTATTGAAGCTGAAAATCATCAACACAAAACAGTTATAAGCAAAGTTGAAGGAAACTTATCTTCTACAAGACTAAGGAGTTAACTTACCCGACCTAACCACTTTAATTAATAGTTCAGTAACGTCTCGCCCAAAAGCCCAGTAAGATCCTCGATATATTTAGGGCTGATGCTCTAGGCTTGTTGATTTATGCAAGAGAGAAAGTGTGTAAAAAAACTCCCTCTTCCTTGTAGGCATGTCCTTAGGAAGAAGCTCAGGTGTTTTGGCTAGTTCTTTATCAAATTGGCTAAACATCTATTTCTTCTTCTAAAACCTCTCCACGCTCATATCAACAGTGGCTTTTCTCTTCCCCTTGCCCTTGTTCGCTTGGGAAGTAGAAGGAGGTGGTGCAAGAGCGTCTCGAATCACCACCTTCTTATTAAAAGCCTGAGGTTTACTAGTTTTGGGGAGTAGAGGCAACAATTGAAGAGGCTGAGGCCTAGTTGGTTTCTTTGAGGCAGCTTTGGGAGGCTTAAAGGCCTTCATAGCCTTTTTGCCCTTAGTCAAATGCTACAACACCTCAAATGGGTCTGACGCATCATCTTTGAAAGCTATTTCTCTTGCAAAACAAACCGCTCCAAGGTTAGACAATGAAGTTTAAACAAATGGATGAGTAAGAATGCAGTGTTTACCCTTTTGGGCTTCTTTTTCTAAAGCCAATTAACCCTTGAGAACACAAAAGCCCATAAAACCAGACAAAATCAGGTCGTCATCCAAGAGCAAAATTCTCTAGTCAAACGCTGATAACGTAGCCATCCTCACCCTTTCTTGACTACGAAAATCTAACATAAGCAAGTCATTCCAGGTGATCGCTTCACCGAATAGTCTCGGCACCCAAATGTCAAGGTTGGGGTTCCAGTCTTCACCAACAAAGAACCACTTGTTATTTCAATTTTTGTTACTGGAAGGGTTACCAGTAACAAAGTTCTGTTTATTGAGATGGAGTTTTGAAAGTAATACCAATATATGCTATTTGTGGGGTTTCTTTTTAGTATGTACATGTACTCAATCTCCTCAAAAGAAGGGGCAAGATCAAAAATCTGATGCCACATGACAAACAGACCACTTAAAATCCTCATATTCAAATTTAATTTATATAGAGGGATTTTGAAGGAAGCAAGAATTTGGGAAAATTAAGGTTGGATAGACAGTCTGATTCCTAGGTGAAATAATTCCTCATTGAAGACGATTTCACCTTCAAATAGGCAACTAGGTAGTTCATCTGCCTCAGGAACCCAAAGGTAAATCCCCTTAGAAATTCTATATATCGTAGAATAAACCTCTTAGTCTGACTCCCTAGTACTTGAAGGATACTAATCTGCTTCATATAGTGTTGAGTTCTATCTGACCAAGATGGGAACAGGAACAGGGACAATGGTCATTTCTCCTTCGGAGTTATCTTCCTTAGAAGCAGTGACATTATCAACAAAATTCATCTCTGTTCATATGGAAAAATAAGGCAATCGTAAGCCATTCTACGATCATCAACAACTCACAAAGTTTGCACCTAAGGTCTCTAATCCTAGGAAATTATCTACTAATTATCGTAATGAAATAGTAATGCCACAAATCTAACAAATAACAAACAAGAAAGAGAAAAAGAGACTTGTTGTTATTGGAGAAGAAAGAGGCTTGAAATCTTTGAATTAAAGCTCAAAGTTTACTGCTGTTAAAACTGCTGGAAGTGCTAGGAAAATAACGGCATGAAGACAAAAAGGATGGAAAAATGAAAGAAATGAGTATTTAAAGAAATAAGGGAACCCTAACTATCGATATGCGTTATAGATCAAGGGGTAAGATGATGCCACGTCAAAAAAGCAGTTGAGAGAACATCTCCCATTAATGAGAAAGAAGGTTGACGTCATTAGAACCGACATGATCTCTTGAGGCCCAAAGCATCGTGATCCCACTAACCAACCACAATCTACCACGTATAGGATTCTAACGGATTTTAAGTAATGCATTTATACTCGAGGGATAGACACGTCTTTTCAAATTGGAGCTATTAGTTTTTATCAAAAATAATTATTTTTTACTAAAACTAGGGGGTTTGATGATAGATATAGGGCCTAAATCATAATTAAAGCCCAACGAGTGAGAGGCCCAAGCTAATGTCAAAATACGAATTCTAAGTCTAATTTAGTTCAAGTACTCTTATCAGAGGATAATAAGGACTCCAAGTGAAATGAAGGCGGAAACCTCTCAAGGTTAGATAAAAGGTCCAATTTTGACTAGTCTCTTCCACAAAGGTCTCAGATACGTAAATCGAGTTCACCTCAAGCAAATAAAGAAATCCTAAAAGATTTTCAAGATCTCTCAATAATTATGTATCAATGAAGGATTTGTTTCCTTCCCCAAATTCTTTCCGGATCATTCCATAATAAGAATTTTTAGCCTTATAGAATTACTCTACAATAAAGACTTTAAATCCCAAAAAATTTGAAAAGTCAATGCTTAAAATAGAATCTATGTAATTCCTAAAATTCAAATACCATTGGGATTCTTATTTTCAAATGCCACTGAATTCTACTAAAATTAAAAGACTTAAATAAACTTATAAAAAGATACCAATGACAACCAGGTATGGATCATGAACTATTCTAGAGCACACATATTACTCGTTTAATTCTTTTTTTCTCTCTCATAACATAAAGTAAAATTTTAACTTAAGCATTGGAGGGCTTTCACCGAACCGGCTTTTTACTCCCATAATTTCTAATTGTGATCGCAGGTTAAGCAGATAATTAATAGGGAAAAAAGAAGATCGTTGTTGGTGCAAGGAATTCACTGAAGAATTTTTTGCTGCATCAACAAAGACAAAGCAAAATCATGGCAAGATTTATAAATTAAAGAGGAGAAATAAATCCTAAAGTAGAACAAAGAAACTAAAAGCCCGTTTATATGGGTTTCAACAAAATCAAAATAGTTTAGAATAGAAGAATCAAAGCATCATACTTAATGGACTAGCTTTGAAAAATTCAAGAAAAGCTAGAAGGGTATTTTCACAAACAAGAAAACTATTGAAAATGCGAGAAAAATCAAATACGAGAACACAAAGTAAGAAGAGTCAGAGGGAATTCGAGGAGCTTAGAAGAAGAAAATAATATTACAAAGAGGAATAGAGGAAGGAAAAGGAAGAGAGAGAAGTCGTTACCTGTCATGTTCTTAAAAAGTCAAACAACTAGGCAATAAATGATATGGCAACAAATGTGGAAACCAACAGCTATGGTAAAAAGTCGTATATCATATGACCGGTTGGCTTTAGAACTACAGAACGCAACCCATATAATGTAATGAAGGGGACTACATATTAATGTCCAGAAAAAAACACATTGCACAATAAGTTTCGCTTAAGTGTGAAAGGTAACGGATGTAAGGATGTCAACAGATCAGGAACGTATCGAAAATCCGCATTCTTGTCCCTGTCCCGTTTTAAAATGGGCTCCACATGCCTGGCCGGCCCGGATTCCGCGGTTGTAAAAAATAGCGACCGTTCCATTACAAGCCTCGTTTTTTAAAATTAAAAATAACTATATTAATTACTTAAACATAATAATAATTATCATTTTAGATTTAAAATTTTAAGGGCTGGTTTTGCAGCATTGGAGTGTTATTTTAAATGTACAAAATTGAACTGAACTGTACTGTTTTATAATAAATTAAATTAAAAAATTTATTATATTTGATTTAGCACGATTGTATTATAAGTTAACACTCCAGTGATTTATTGGATTATATTAATAATTAATTTTTTAAAATTACTTCAAATACTATATTTTATTGTTATATTATTATTATAATATATGAGAATATAATATTAACATTATATAATATATTATAATATAATATTATATTATATATATAATATTGTTTTATTATTTTATATTATTATATTCATTTATATTTTTATTTAATTCATTTAAAATTATATTATATTATATTATTAATAATAATATAAATTATTTTAATAATATTTTAATATAAAAATTAAAACATTAATCAATTCATGGTTGATCCGTGAGTGGGCTCAGATCAGCCCTGCACTGATTTATCTATATTATTTTATAAAACAATGCGACACAGTCCCTAATAAATTTCTACCAAACATCTACCAATTTAAATTTTAAGTGAATTAATGCAGTAAAGTACTACATAGGGATGGCAAAATTATTCGAGCCCAGTCCTGTTACGTAAAAAAAATTAGGTTTGGACTTTAATTTTTAAACGTGTACTGTTCCAAACCTAGACTTGAGTATTATTATAGATATTCGGATGTGATCCGATTCGAATTGAAAAAAATAAATTTATTTATTTATATTGTTTTAAATATATATTTAGAAGGTGTAATTCTTAAAAAAAATAAATAAATTTTTGTATTTTGAATTGTTTACATTTAGTTTTATGACTATACTTTTGTATTTTTATACTTCTAATTGATTGAAAATATATATTATATACTTGGACTTTTAATATGTATTTAACTTTGTGTAGTTGTATTGTATGTTAATAATTTAATATAAATAATATTGTTAATTTTTAAAAATTTTGATGTGTTTTAACAATATTTTCTACTTTAAATAAATTATAAAAATTTTAAAATTTGAAATTTTTAAAAAGATTTTATTTTTAAAAAATTTTTAAAAAAATTCAGAGCGTCCAACGCTGTCTGGCCTTGGACCAGGCTTTTACTGGCTTGGGTCCATTTGCCATTCCTAGTACTACATGCCCCCTAGTGTATTATAATTCCTGCATCCAGGACACTTATTCAAATTTTTTTGGTTTCTAGAAGGCAATTCGAAATAAGAAAAACAAATATAGATGAACTAAAATTAAAGAGGGGTTTAATATTTAAAAAATGAAATGCTACGAAACAATATAAATTCTATCCACCAAAATAACAATTTTTTTAGTTGGAAAATAATATCTATCAAACATAAATTAAAGTCCAAAGGACAAAACTGGTTCAAAATTGAGCCTTCTTTTTTTCGGTTCACGTTAAGGCAACAAATTTAGACAACAAAGAGAGTGTAATTAGAAGAATGTGATGAGAGAAGTGTGAGCATTTATGGTTTGCGAAAAGATTGAGAGAGAGATGCAGTGGATGGAGGACATACAGGATGATGAAGTCTGCGAACGAGAGAGAGGCGCAGATTAAGAAAATTGGGGTTGGAAGAAAATTAACTAAAAAAAATCCTCATAAGCCTATTTAGAAGAATTTAATACATTAAAAAAAATTTTAATTAATTGTTTGTGAAAAAGAAGTACAAACCTGAAGAAAAAAAAAAAAAAAAGCAATGGTACGTTCAACAATGGTGTAACTACAATTTTATTACAAAATTAAACAATCTATTATTATCTATTATTTGCCTTTAATAAAATGATTTTTCTTATTAAATTAAATTTATTAGTGACACTTTTATTAGATAAATCCTTGTTTTAGTTAAATTATAATTTATCTAAATCAATTAAAATTTTAATCGCATTAAATTAGGAGTGATAATTTGTGTTATTATGTTGTATTCATATTGTATCATAAGTGAGTTTGATAAAATTTTGATTAACACAAATTAGACTTATTTATTATTCGTATCAGAATTTTAATACAAATTCGATATATTTATTAAAAAAAATTATATTATTTATTTATTTAAATATGATTATTAAATGAGTTATAATCAAGTCATGACAAGACATAAATATTGATTTAACACATTTAATTAAATGAATCATATTCATATTATGTTGCGAATAAAAACACCATTAGACACAATAGACATGATTAGACATAAATTTGATTATTTATTTACAAATATAATATTAATAATATTCTATATTTAATTGGTGGATGTTAAATAAATTTGAGTTATAAATGAATTGAATTAAAATGATACGATTATTCATTTAATTAATCATGTCTTAAACAAATTTATACGACGTGATTATTCATTCAATTAATTATATTTAAACGTACTGGTGAATAAGAATTTCAAACATGAATTTGACCCATTTATTAAATAGGTGACACATATTCGACTCGTATAATTTTTTCTAAACCCAAACCCATTTATTTTTATCTAATTGGTGGTGTAATTGAATCATAACCTTAGTGTCACCCCTACATTAAATAACATACTTTAATATATTTTAAAGGGATAAATAAAATAATTTAATAATATTTTAAAGAGATAAAAGATGTATATTTTATCATAATAAGTGTTACTATATGAATTAAAATATAATTCTAATACCTAAAACCTGTAAAGATATTATTTTTCTTACGGAGAGAACCTTTTAGACGGCTTTTTAATTATACCTTTTTTCCAATGCTCTATCGCTTCCTTGAAGGAAATCACTTAAACTTCTCGCTTGAAAGACAACGTCCTAAGGATCCCATAGCCACCTTATAGTTCTATTGACAAAAATATATCTTAAACTGTTTGCACTACGACCTCGCAACTTGAGCATCATTTTTGTTGAGCTTGTCCTCAGCCAAAACTTGGTCTAATCCTATGTTTCCTTTCATTGTTTGTTAGGCTCAACTTACTCTACACAACCATTACGATTCAAAACTCAACCTAATTTTGCTTAGAAGACTCAAGTGTCATGCAAAATTACTCTACACAACCACCTCTCTTAGCTCTAAAAACTTTTAAGTATGTCCAACCTTACTCCTGAATTCATAAACGATCACGTAAGTAGAAGACTAATTCATAC
>JAXCLQ010000015.1:10047073-10059343 GCA_035584115.1 Cedrela odorata
CTCTAAAAACTTTTAAGTATGTCCAACCTTACTCCTGAATTCATAAACGATCACGTAAGTAGAAGACTAATTCATACAATTTAATTTGTAACAAATACAAATAAATTAGCATTCAATCCATTCAAAATATACCACATCAACAACATAGTTTTCAGAAATTATGTAAAATAATCACTTTTATTTTATGTTTTAATAAATTAGCCACCATTATAATTTTTTTACTAAACAAACCAAAAACTATCTAATTGGACCAAAATAACCCTATAACCAAAAACATTAACAAACCTTCTCTTCTCTCTCATTCGTTTTCTCATTTTTGCTTCATTTTTCAACTATTTTCCGGCAACTTAATTTCTGACAAGATGAAAAAGTTATAGATCAGGAATAATTAGCATTGATATCTTAACTTAATTTAGGAAAGTTTAGTTTTATATTGTTGTATGTATATTTTCACTATTATTTTAGTGTAACTTTTCCTAAAAAAATAGTGTTGGGTGACGGAAAATTTTAAGATATTATTTGAAGAAGTATTATAAGATATTGTTTGATTAAGTGTTGTATATTTTAGTGTTGTTGATTTGTATTTTGTTTAGTTTTGATTTAGTTTTGTTGGTGTTTGGGGGGAATGTTGCCTGAAATTTTTTGTCATAATCATTGAAAGTTATTAAAAAAGGAAAAACAGTGATAAAATGAAAAATATATGAAATTGGTGACTGAATATGGTTCAAGAAGGCACTTTCAGTTGCCACAAGTGGTCGTCGAAAATGTAAAATATACATAAAACAACATAAAACTAAACTCACCTAAGTTAAGTTAAGATATCAATATCAATTATTCCCGATCTATAACTTTTTTCTCTGGCTAGAAGATGAGTTGCAGGAAAACACTTGAGAAATTAAGCAAAAATGAGAAAATGAGAGAGAAGAGAAGTTTTGATAATGTTTTTGGTTATAGGGTTATTTGGTCCATTTAGATAGTTTTCGGTTTGTTTAGTAAAAAAATTATAAAGGTGACTAATTTAGTAAAACATAAAATAAAAGTGACTATTTTACATAATTTCTCAAAACTATATTGCTATTGGTTATAGGGTTATTTTGGTCCATTTAGATGGTAAAAGAATTATAAAAGTGGTTAATTTAGTAAAATATAAATAAAAGTAGCTATTTTAGATAATTTTCCCATAGTTTTTTAGCCCACAACAAACAATATAAAATATAGTATAACCTCTATAAATTAATACTCGATAAATTAATAATCTCTGTTATATAATAATTTTTTACGTTCCCGATTTAAGCTAATAGGCTAAATTAATAATTTTGATAAATTAATAATATAATATTTTTATGAAAATCCTTATATAACTTTGATGTCCCATTCATATTATAAATTAATAATTTGCTAAAATTACAAACATAATTTACTATGATATTTTATTAAAATATGACTCTATTGTTTCTTGTTTTTTCTTGAAATTTAAATTTAGTTTAATCTCATTTCTAATTTTTCTTATTGCATCTAGAATTTTTAGGGTTGAATTCTCGAATTGCAATTAAAAAAAAATTATGAAGTGTTGATGCTTTAAGTGTTTCATTGTTCATAATAGGCTCCAAAGCTATTGTATCATCACTGCTTCGTCATTAATAGGATCTCCAGTGATGTTAGTAAGGATTTCGTCTAAACTTGAAACTTCTAAACTTGAATCATTTTCATTAGGGTAATCCAAGAGGTAATTTACATATATTCTATCACAATAACCCAAATATTTTATTATTGTCTCAAGTTCATGAATACTTTTTTCATTTAAGGATTTATCTAAGTTTTCTAAGGTCATCTTTTCCACGAAACGAATTTTGCAATTTCTAAAATAATTTGCTATTGTCTTTGCCTGAACATTTATTTTCCAAGCTAAGACTGCAAGATTGATTACATCCAAAATATTTATTTTTCTAGATTGGTTTGCTCAAATTCATAGCCCTCCAAAATTCTAAGGTAAAAATTATATGCGATAATGCATCTTAAAAGCTTTTATTATCACCGCATCATATGGTTGGATTTTTTTGTCATGTGGGTGACAAAACAAATATCTCAATATTTTGTATTCCTTTAATATTTTATGGATAAGTTGGACAATTATTTATCACTAAGAGAATTTTTTCCCCTTGCATTTTTTTGTCAAGCCAACGAACATATTCCTCAAAAAGTACACTAGTCATGTTTACATTCTTAAAGTAGAGTGGTTTTGCATACTTTCTAATGATCCATAGAGGAATTTTTTCTAAGTCATCCTCTTTACAACAAACAACAATCGTAAGTCTTTTTTTGTCTTGCTTTTCCTTCAAGTAGCTTTGTTAAAAGAGAATGATCAGGTTGTAACCTATAAAAAATCATGTTTCATCCATATTGAAAACATATTTCTTGGAAAACTAATATATTTTTCCCATATAAACTGTAATTTCCTCTCCATATCTTGTGTATCAACTAATCTATTTTCTTCATAAGGACAAAATAACTTAATACCATGTTATTGTCCTAGTTGGCAATATCCAAGAGGGAGGTGAATTGGGTTATTTAAAAATTTAAAGCTTAAAATAAATGTAATTAATAATGCTATGCAATAAATAAAAGAATAGAGAGAAAAAGATTGCAAAAACATTATTTATAGTGGTTTGACAAACTTATCTTACATTCATTCTCTCGGTTTTGGCTCACCACCGAAGTTTGACTATCTCTTTATTTCTACGGGTCAAGTGAAACCCAATACAACTCTTTTTACCGTGAAAGGCAATCGTACACTTTCTTTTATAGCTGAAGAGTAACCCAGTACAATCTTCATTATACCGGGTGAAGATGAACTCAAATTGATCAAAAAATGAATTTATACTTTTAACTCTCACACTAAAGTAGATATCTCAATAAGCTCACACAAATAAGTTCTCTTAAAAATGGTTACAAGGTAAAATATAATAGTGAGAGAAAGTAAGATTTTCACGTTTTTGAAGCTCAAGAAGAATGTTCAGTGATTTGCCAAAATGTACTATGTTATTCTTCTTATCTGAAATTCTTATATTTATATTTATTCTTGTTGTGAAAAACCTTATGTCCAACGGTTTCATGTGGTGTAATTAATGTTCTTCATAAATGCTACAGAAGTTACCATTAAGCTTTAAAACGTTAAAAAGTATCAATCCGTTCAGGCAAAGTATCGATCTGTTTAAGCCAAATTTGAATATGAACTTGTCTTCGATTCTGAGTATTGACCCTTTTTCTCCTTTTCGTATCGACCTAGGTGAGTTCATAAATAATTATGAAGTCTCTAATTCGCCATGTATCGATCTCTTCAACATAGGTATCGATTCAGTTCGTCTTGTAATTATTTTAGAACTCTCGGGTTGCAATGTATCGATCTCTTTTACACAAGTATCAATATGGTTCATCTTATAATTATTTTTAAACTATTGGGTCTATAACATATTGATCTCTTCATCGCATGTATCAACCTGATTCACTTGATAAATATTTTTCAACTCTCAGACTTGCAAAGAGTTGATCATGTAAACTCTGAATATCGATCATCTCTACATGTATCGATTTTCATCCTCTGGATATCGAACTAGTTCAACTTGTAATTATGTTCAAACTTTCGGACTTGTGAAGATATCGATATCTTGAACTCTAAGTATCGATCTAGTCTGACTTGTAATTATGTTCAAACTTTTGAACTTGTGAAGATATCGATCTCTTGAACTCTAAGTATTGATCTTCTTCAAGTGTATCGATCTGTAAAGACATGGTATCGATCCGTTTTGCTAAAATGTCGATCCTGTTAAGCTTAAAATACATTTGTCACAAAAAATTGTTTAGTCAGCTCATAAGTATAATCACATACAATTTTCTTAATTCTTAATACATTCAAATGTATTTTATTATCTACAAATTAAATTGACATTACAACAAATTTATTCATCATCGAAAACACAAACTTACATGACATGATATCATCAATTTTAAATTAAAACTACTAACATGATATCATCAATCTCCTTATTTTTTATGATGACAAAATAATGTATATTTCATAGATTTTAGTCAATTTAAGTTATTTTTAAAGTATCAAACTCCCCCTTAAGAATATCTAAGTAAAATTTTCTCCTCTTAAGGTCCATAGAGTTTATAATCTCCCTCTTATAGAAAGAAGGTGAGACATCTCATATTAAATCAACTTATTG
Source organism: Cedrela odorata (assembly GCA_035584115.1). Classification (NCBI taxonomy): domain Eukaryota; kingdom Viridiplantae; phylum Streptophyta; class Magnoliopsida; order Sapindales; family Meliaceae; genus Cedrela; species Cedrela odorata. The sequence continues at coordinate 10,051,300 of JAXCLQ010000015.1, forward strand.
TTAGATTGATTCATTTCTCCCTTTTTTTATCAAGTAAAAAGTATGAATCAATTTCTCATATTATGTTTCCTAATTGAGTAAATTTTTAAATTTTCTTTCCAAACTACTTCTTCCCTTTTTTGTCAGCAATTAAAGAAAGAAATAAAGGATTCAAATATTGATTCAAATTAGAAGACATAGAATTTGTATTAAGCATGAAATCATCAATATAACGCAGTAATACAAACAATGAAAATAACCAATCCATAGCTAAAATACAAATAGACCACACAAGTCAAAGACACCCTAAAATCTCATCAGAACTACTACTATCTACATCTAAATCAATAGGACAATACTTGCTTGGCTATATAGCATATGGAGATTAATAGCCGGGCAGTAGTGGTCTAGGTGTTGATGAAGTAGCCGTTAGTCCCCGATATGAAGGTGCTAGTGTTAAGACTCTAGCCAAACTTTGCACAAAATGCCGAGTTTCTTTGCAAAACTCAAGTCCAAACCCGCCAAGCTAAGTTCTTTCTTGGTCACCCAACTCGCAATATTCTTATATCTTGTGTATTTGGGTGGTCATCATGGTCTCTAATCTAGTGAGCCTCTCATCAAAATTAGTCAATGCGGTCCCGACCCGCTTTTTAATAGCTGTCATCTTAGCTCGGATGTCCTTCAAGATAGTCATTATCGGCGAGAAAGAATATGAGGTCTAAGCTACTTGTGGAGAATGAGTTGTCTATGTTGTTGCTTCAGGCTCATTTATGAATACCAGTTAAGTATCTGCTAGTTAAGGCACGAGCTCATCTGTTGGTTGCTCTTGTGGCTCCGTTGAGCTTACCTCTAGCATGAGCTCTATGTATCTAGCCTGAAGCATCCACTTCCCTTCCACAATATGCTCATAATGCATGTGTTGAAGCGTAATCTCCAATAACATTAGGGCAGTTGGGAGCTCGACTGTGTCAATCTTGAATATCCATGGAGGACTTTTGCAAATGATGTTAAAGATCACGTAACCATAACCTAAATGGCTAGCTCTTGAAAAGTTATCCTCACCATGGCATTAAGAACCCATGATATCAAATTGGGTCTCATGCCCTCCATGATTTGCTGCATCCAAAACATATCCTCGTAAATCATCTCAGACAATCGATCTAAACGGGCATTGAGATTGTACGAGACAATTAAATAGAAGATCCTTTCTTGGATGCCCAAATATACTGACTTTTTATCCACCTCGGTCATATCCGAATTTTTGAATATCACTTTACAAGCTTTGAAGGACTGAAATACGCTAACATTGACTTGAAAGGTGTGTCCTTAGAAAGAGCTAGTGAAGTCGATCATCCTCATTCTCTCTGAATAAGAGTCCTTGTCATCCAAGTTAGAGTGAAATATTTGACAAGATTATCAAAACATTTCCCGTTTTGCTTCAGATATAAAACCCATCTAAAGGTTTAGAGATAGGAAAAGTTGATGGATTTCAAAAAGACGAAATCAATCACCCTCTCAGGTGCAACTTTTTGATTGAGGTATTGGGCAAGGTATCGATTCTCGACTTCTCGGTTTGCAAAGTCTGGGTTTGAAGAGGATGCTTCGTTCATTCTTGGTCTCTTGCGTTGATCAACCTCTGGGTTCTTTCTCCTAGGCATTTTTGAGCTTGTTTTTGGGAGATTTAAGAAGCTTGAAAGATTGCTAGGTTTAGAGAGAGAGAGTTTGAGAGTTTTGAGAGAAGAAAAATTTTCAGATTTTGCCCTATTTAGGTTTGAAATCTCATAAAAGTATCGATACAATTAAATATGTATCAATCTGTTTTTAGATCTAAAAATTAATGTATCGATTTTTCTTAATGAGATATCGATACTTATGTTCATAAACGTGAAAAGTATAGATACTTTTAACTAAAATATTGATACATACTAGATAAAAGATGAAAAGGTATTGATATTTGTACAAAACTCATCGATACGCACTTAATTTTGGCGATTATTTCAAAGGCTTTTAATTTTCTTGAGATACACGTGGACACCTCATTAAATGTACAATTATTTAGTGCTACAGTATCAATTTGGATGTGAAATGTATTGATTCATACTGGGAATAAATTACAGTGTTGATACATCATAAGGTTGTGTTGATCCTAGGTTAAAAACTCATTAAAGTATCGATACGACCACAAGAATGTATCGATTCGTTTATAAGGTATCAATGCCTGTGGATTAAGTTATCAATCCAAATGCTTTCAAAAATGAATTTCAACATACTAACACATATAAACACATTCAAACATAATTCAATCATTTTTCATCATTCCTAATTTATTTCTAATAGCACAAAAATGATCCTTATCAAGTGGCTTAGTAAAGATATCAGCTAATTGATGATTTATGTTGACATATTCTAAGCATACATCTCTTTTACTAACATTATCTCTAATTAAATGGTGACGGATTTCTATGTGCTTAGTTCTAGAGTGATGCACAGGATTCTTTGTCAAATTAATAGCACTTATATTATCATATAAAATAGAAATTTAATTAAGATCCAAACCATAATTTACAATTAATGTTTTATCCACAAAAGTTATGCACAACAACTACTGAGAGATACATATTATACTTCAGTGGTGAAAAGTACAATGGTATTTTGATTCTTACTAAACTAAGATACTAGTGCATTTTCAAGAAGTAGCAAGTATCACTTATATTTTTTATATCTACTTTGCATCCTCCATAATCTGCATCCATATAACCTTTCAAGCTAAACTCACCGTCCTTTGAATAAAATAATCCTAAGTTAGGTATAACTCTTAAATATCTAAATATTTATTTTACAACTATAAGATGAGATTCCTTGGGATTAGATTGAAACTTAGCACATACACAAATCCCATAAAGAATGTCAGGTCTAGAGGCAGTCAAATAAAGTAAAAAACTTATTATGCCTCTATAAAACTTTTGACCCACATTTTTTCCTATTTCATCTTTGCGGAAATGCTCATAGGAGTTTGAATGAGTTTATTCTCTATCATGTCAAACTTCCACAATAGCTCTTTGATGTATTTTGATTGGGAAATATAAATTTCATTATTAAATTGTCTAATTTAAGGTCCCAAAAACAAATTTAATTCTCTCATCATGCTCATTTCAAATTCTCATTTTATAAGGTTGGAAAATTCAATGCATAAAGACTCATTAGTGCTTCCAAAAATGATGCTATCAACATAAATTCGAACTAATAAAATATCATCATTTTTTCTTTTGATAAAAAGTGTGGTGTCAATACTCCCCCTCACAAAGTTATGCTTTAGTAAAAATTCACTAAACATTTTATTTCAAACGTTAGGCGCTTGTTTTAGACCATAAAGTGCCTTATTGAGTTTGTAAACATGATTTAAAAATTTATAATTTTCAAATCAAAAGATTGTTCTACATAAACTTCTTCATTTATAAAACCATTTTAAAATGTACTTTTGACATCCATTTGATAGACTTTAAAATTTTTGTAACATGCAAAGGCTAAGAGCACTTTAATAGCTTCTAATATAGCTACGGGTGCATAAGTCTCATCATAGTCTACTCCCACTTCTTGACTATACCCTTGTGCAACTAGCCTAGTCTTATTTCTAGAAATGCTCCGTTTCTCATCAAGCTTATTCCTAAACACCCATTTAGTACCAATGGTTGGATAATCATTAGATCGAAGTACTGAGGTTCATACTTCATTTCTTTGAAATTGATTTATTGCATGGTCATTAACCATTTTTCATCCTCTAGAGCTTCTTTAATATGTTTTGGTTCGATTTGAGAGAAAAATGTTAGATTTTAAACCTCATATAAGCTTCTATTAATTTTTTTTTCCCTCTTCTAGTCTTAACCCCTTGTGAGGAATCTCCTACAGTTAGCTCTTTTTAATGATTAGATACAAATTTCGATGCTTTGGGAAGTTCTTTAGTGGCTTCCTCTCATTCTAATTCCTTTTTCTTTTTCTATAAATGTATCATTTAAGTTCAAGTTTCCAAGTTTACAATAATCTCTAATTCTTATTTTTCTTTAGCAATTAATTTAGTCAAGTCGGGATCTAATTCATCAAACGTGACATGTACAATTTATTCCACGACTTGACCTCTCTTATTGAAAACTATATAGGCTTTGCTTTTAGAGGAATATCCCAAAAATATTCTAAGGTCGGATTTGGGCTCAAATTTTTCAAGATTGTCTTTGGTATTGAGAATAAAGCAATTGCATCCAAAGACTCAAAAATATTTAATTTTGAGTTTCCTTTGAAAGATAAGTTCATATGGAGTCTTATTTAAGATTTTTCTTATTAGAACTCTATTTGATATATGACATGCAGTACTTATAGCTTCAACCCAAAAGTATTCGAATAAGTTATATTCACTAAGCATGGTTCTATCAATTTCTTGTAAGGTTCTATTCTTTTTTTTAGAAATTCCATTTTGTTGTGGGGTTCTAGGTGCAGAAAAATTATGAGAATATCCATTCTCATCATAAAGGTTTTCAAAGTTTTTGTTTACAAACTCCGCACCTTAATCACTCATAATCTTTACAATTTTGTAACTTAGTTCGTTTTGAATTTTCTTTGAGATTATTTCAAATGTTTCAAAAGTATTACTTTTACTTTCTGAGAAGAATATCCATGTAAATCTAGAATAATCATCAACAATTACATATGCATAAAGTTTTTCTCCTAAAGAAACAAATCTATTAGATCCAAAAAGATCCATATGTAAAAGTTTTAAAGGTCTAGTTGTGGAAACTAGATTCTTGGATTTAAAGGATGTCTTAACTTGTTTTACTAGTTAACATAGACCAAATACTTTATCTTTTGAGAATTTTAGATTGGAAAGTTCTCTTAATAAGCCTTGTTTAGCTAGTTTTCGTAAGCGATCCATGCTACAATGTCATAATTTTCTATGTCACTTCCAAGGATCATCACATAGAACTTGCAAACAAATATCATTTAATTCATTCAAGTTTTCTAGTTCTATGATATGTACATCATTATTTTTAGGTGCATAGAATAGTTTATTAACATATTCATCTAGCACTTCACAAATCACAACCATTTTTAAGAAATATAACTTTGTAATCATAATCACAAAATTGGCTAATACTAAGCAAGTTGTACTTCAAGCCTTCAACATGCAAAACATCTTTAATTGAATTGAGTTAATGCTAATGGCTCCAATACCTTTCACCTTACCTCAGCTATTATCTCCAAAGATTACATCTTTTCTTTCCTTTTTCTTTAGATAGAAAAAAAATATTTTGTTTTCCATCATATGTCCTGAGCAACTACCGTCTAGAAACCACCTTTTTCTTGTACTTGTTGCTCTTCACATGAGATCCTTACAAAATAGACAAGTTTATTTTGGTACCCAAATGACTTTGAAACCATAAACATTAATTTTACCATTGAAAGTCTTGGTCATTTTAGCATGCATGATTTTTTTAAGTTTTGTGCCCTGAGATACCCACTTCATCTTAAGACCATTATATGTATTTTTTTTTATGTAGACATGTGTTACTATAATGAACTTTTCTATTACAATAAAAAACAAATGAAGTCATTTGTTTAGTGAATTTTATGAAATAGTTAACATAAGCCTTTTGTTTTGTCACTTGTTTGTAGCCAAGTCTAGCTTTATCAAATACTAATCTTTGGCTAGCTAAAAGTTTGTCTAAAGACTATTTTCCTTATGTAAATTTTGCTAACATCCCTTTAAGGAAAACTATCTCATCCTTCAAAGTTTTGTTTTTATCTTTTAATACGTCAATTTCTTTAGATATGTTAGATTCATTTTTTATTTCAAGTTCTTTAACTCTTAGTTTTAATGAATCATTTTCTTTTAAAATCATGGAGTTTTTTTTCTTTACTTCTTTAGGTTTTACATACAACTCTTGAAAATCATCTCTAAATTCCTCATATAATACATCCAAATCATCATTTAATAGATCATCATTATCACTACTTGAGCATGTATCATAAAATAAAGAGTTTTGATCTAAAGAGATTTTCTCATCTTCTTGTTTTTCAATGAGGCAGAAATTTACTCACTCATTTTCTAATGAGGAAGTGTTTTCTTCACTGGATGAGTCATCCCATGTAACTTTCATTGCTTTCTTCTTCTTCTTATCCATTTTATCTTTCCTTAGTGGGCATTCAGGTCTTGTATGCTCTAGTTTCTTACATTCATAATAGATGATTTCCCTCTCTTTCTCCTTTTTGTTGTTCCTCTTGAACTTGTCATTTCTTAGAAAGTCTCTTATTCTCCAATTTCTTCCCTTGCGACTATCTTTATTAAAGTATTTCTTCAGTTTCTTAGCCATAAGAAGAAACTCATCCTCATCAAATTCTTCTTCACTTCTATCTTCTTCCTCTTCTTTTTTGGTACTTTTTAAGGCGATATTCTTCCTTCCTTTTTCTCTATCTTTGTCCTCATTTTGTTTGCCTTCTAATTTATAAGTCATAAGTGATTCAAAAAGCTCTTCAAGTGGCAACATTCTTAAGTCATTTGCTTTCCTAATGACTATTACTTTAGCTTCCTAGCTTCTAAGTAGACTCCTTAGGATTTTCGTCACAATATCTATATTGGAATAAGATCTACCAAGAGCTTTTAGTTCATTGGTAATGTCAGTAAAACAAGTGAAAATATCTTTTATGATTTTATGTGGTTTTATTTTGAACAATTCATAATCATAAACAAGTATACTGATTTTTGAATCTTTAATCTAATTGTTCCTTCATGTCTGACTTCTAACATATCCCAAATGAACTTAACTGTTTCGCATCCAGAAATTATTTTAAACTCAGCTCTATCTAGAACGCAATAAAGGATATCCATAACCTTTCCATTTAGAGTGAAATAGTTTCTCTTTTCAAGGGTCCATTCTCTTTTAGGTTTTAACTTTCTTTCTCTAGTTATCTCATCCTCTATTGTGGGTGGAAAGTACCCATCTTCTATTATATTAAGGATTTCAAAATCTAATATTGTTAAGAAGATTTGCATTCTCTTTTTCTACTTTGTATGGTCAGTCTTATTAAAAAATGGTGGTTTATTTATGGATTGTCTCTCAACTACTTGTTCTGGGTTGCTGTTAAATACCATTTAAATCTACTCCTCTAGATTGTAAATTCTATTTAACAAAGTTAAGCTTTGATACCACTTGTTATCCTAGTTGACAATACTCAAGAGGGGATAAATTGGGTTATTTAAAAATTTAAAGCTTAAAATGAATACAATTAACAATGTTGTGCAATAAATAAAAGGGTAGAGAGAGATTGAAAACACGGGATTTATAGTGGTTCAACAAGCTTGGCCTACGTCCACTATTTCGATTTTGGCTCACCAACAAGTTTTGACTATCTTTTTGTTTTTACGGGTCAAGTAAAACCCAATACAACTCCTTCTCTGATGAAAGGCAACTGTACACTTTCTTTTACGAGTGAAGAGTAACCCAATATAATCTTCGTTGTGCCGTTTGAAGATGAAACCAAATTGATCATAAATGAATTTTTGTTTTTAACACTCTCACACAAATAAATTCTCTCAAAAATTATTACAAGGCAAAATATAGTAGTAAGAGAAAGTAAGATTTTCACGTTTTTGAAGCTCAAGAGGAATATTCAGTGATTTGCCAAAATGTACTCTATTATTCTTATTGTCTGAAATTCTTCTATTTATATTTATTCTTATTGTGAAAAACCTTGTGTCCAACGGCTTCATTTGATTAATATTCGTCATAAATGCTACAAAAGTTATTGTTGAGTTTTAAAAAGTCAAGAAGTATCGATTCGTTCAGCTAAAGTATCGATCTATTTAAGCCAAATTTGAATATGAACTTATCTTTGATCCTAAGTATCGATCCTTTTTTCCTTTACGTATCGACTTGGGCGAGTTCATAAATAATTTTGAAGCCTTTGACTTGCCACGTATCAATCTCTTCAACACATGTATGATCTGGTTCATCTTGTAATTATTTTTTGAACTCTCGGATGTACAACGTATCAATCTCTTCAATACATGTATCAATCT
>JAXCLQ010000015.1:10059443-10071130 GCA_035584115.1 Cedrela odorata
GTATCAATCTCTTCAATACATGTATCAATCTGGTTCGTCTTGTAATTATTTTCAAACTCTCAAGTCTACAACGTATCGATCTCTTCATCGCATGTATCGACCTGGTTCACTTAGAAAATATTTTCCAACTCTTGGACTTTCAAAGGGTCAATCCTGTGAACTCTGAATATCGATCTTTTCTATACGTATCGATCTTCATCCTCTAGATATCGATCTGGTCTGACTCATAATTATGTTCGAACTCTCGGACTTGTGAAGATATCGATCTCTTGAACTTTAAGTATCGATCTTCTTCAATTGTATCGATCTATAAAGACATGGTATTGATCCGTTTTGCAAAAATGTCGATCCCTTAGCTCTAAGTGTTGATCCTGTTAAGCTTAAATATATTTCTCACATAAAATTGTTTAGTCTACTCATAAGTATAATTACATACAATTTTCTTAATTCTTAACACATTCAAATGTAGTTTATTATCGATAAATTAAATTGACATTATAACAAATTTATTCATCATCAAAAACACAAATTTACACGACATGATATCATCAATTTCAAGTTAAAACATGTGATGATATCATATTAGTAGTTTTAACTTGAACACCTCAAACCAGTTAACCTCGAAAAAAGTTAAATTTTGAAGTCTCTTTAATGTTTAATATTTTTTATAGTCGCTCTTGTCTTTTTTATGATTAACTCTCCTATTATATTCACGCGATCTTGGTATTGAAAAAACCACTCATAAACAACTTTCTCCTCATCTAAAAATTTCGATGGTTTGTGCCGCTTAGCATAGCATGACCATCTTTTTCTAAGTCATCCAAAAAATACTTTGATGATTATTTGAGTGTAGTTGATATTGTACTTTAACTAATTTTCAAGTGAAATTTTTCAAAACCCGTTGTTGTAATTCTTTTTGAGTGTATGTGAGATACTCTTTATCATACTCTCATAATACTTTATGCATCTCATCTAACATGGTTGATTTTTGAACATCTTTTAAATGATAAGCCATTGTAAATATTTAAGTAATTTACTAAAAAAAATATTAGAAGACTTTGTATCTGTTTATATAAAGATTATTTTTACTCTAGTTCGTTGAATACAATTAATTAAATTAATACAATTATAATGAATAGCAATTAATTAAGTAGATATGTACAATGAATTTATTTTTTGGTTAATTTAATGTATATTTAGTAGATTAATTCATATTTAATTGATTAGATTAGTAAAATATAATAAATTTTTAGTTGATTAATTGTTCGTTCATTAAATTGTAAATACACTATAAATCATTAATTTATTAATTTATTAATTTATCAATTAATTAATACCTCTTTTAATTAATAAATTTTATATGATCCCAACACTATTAATTTAAAGAGGTTATACTGTACTTACCACAAGACCTTTTATTGGATAAATTTTTTCCAATCTTTTATCTCGTAATTGCATATTTTATTGTCTAATTATGGTGGTTCTAAGTCGCACACAATCAGTATTTTATACTCTTGAATATTTTGTTTTAAAGATTATTTATTTATTTAAATTGTGAAGATTTATTTCTCTTGAGAAAATAGAAATTACGAGACCTTATAGGAGAGAGGGAATTAAAGGAAGCAAAGAGAAGAAAAGTATGAAAGAAAAAGGGTTTTTACCGAGTGTAGTCTAATTTTTCACTCCATTTATATTTTTAGTTTCAGTAAAAAATTTATTATATTTGAGGTCAATTGTTTATTTTTTAGACAAGTTTACCTTTAATTCTTATTCCTCTCAACGAATATCTTATTTTCTCGACGAATATCATATTTCCTCTATGAATTCATTGTTCACTCGACGAATTTGCTATTCGCTCTACGAAAATTCACTGTTTCTTCAATAAATTTACCATTCACTCGATAAAATTTAATACTCTCTTAATGAAATTCATCTTTTATCGAGGGAAAATGAATTTTCGTCCAGAAAACAATAAATTCTTCTAAGAAACAGTAAATTTCATCTTTTTTTCTGCTGATTCACTCTCCAAATTCTCAAATTCAAACAAAAAAATCATAATCAAAATAAATAAATTGACATTGAATCATCCATAAAACTAGATTTTAACTATTTTTTCAAATATTTACTAACTTTTTATTCAAAATTTACATAAAAAATTTATAATCAAACGTGAAATTTTCAACTTCAAAATTGAGTTCTAATAAAGAAGGGTATTTTTGTCTAAAAATTAGATAATTAGATTCAAATATAACAAATTTAAGATTTAGTTATAAACATAAATAGAGAGTCTTTTTAGGCTATAAAGATCAAAAACTCTAAAGAAAAAGAATAAAGTAAACAAGGGAAGAGAAAGCTAAATTGGAGAAAACATCACAAGACAAAGGCAGGAAGGAATGGGAAGAATTTGACTAAAATTAAATGCTTAAATTTAAAAATTTTATTATTTATTATTTAATATTTTAATATATTAAATTTTTTTATTTTTTTGAAAATCAATACTTTTACATTTATACTTTTAAAAATTTTAAATATTATATAAATAATAAAATATTTTTAAATTTTACACTTTTAGAAAGTAATTTTAGCCTTGCAAAGTTATATAACATTGAAGTATTTCTTTTGGGTGGTTTTATATGTGCAGAGTTCCGTGATATTAAAATCTGACGACCATGCCAAGCAATTTCTTGTTTAATCCCAAATCCTTGTGCGCTTCTTTACACTCATCTAACAATAATAACTTAGTTCTCATTGCAAACCAAGAATTGCAAAATTATAACAAATTTTGATGCTTTTCAACTTAAGGTTGATTTCGTGGAAATTGCAAATTCAAGAAAAATTATCCATTACATGAACAAGCTGATTTTGTCTTTCCTAAATCTAGTCCCTTCTCACATCGGACGAAGAATATATACAAGCACACCTCTCTCCAAAGCTTAAACAAACCTGCACGTACCCTAAAGCTTAAACAAACCTGTACATACCCAAAAGCTTAAACAAACCTGTACATACCCTAAAGCATTCTGCTGACTTGTCAGTTAAGATCATATCAATCTTCTCTCAAACTTTAACCCCTATTCTTTGAGCAACCTGTATTCAGAAAATAGTGTAATCATTAAATGGCCATGCACGTAGTAATGAGTATGCAAGAAGAGTACAGTTAATTATTAAAAGAAGAATTGAAGTCTGATGACCAAACTCTAAGCTAACTTGATTCGATTTGACGTTTAAATGCTACAATTGATGATGTTGAATTGGCGGTGTCAATATATGATGCCATGCCATGCTATAATCCTCTCTATTTTTGGCTTTGCTTCTTTCTTGATGAAAAATTGTGACTTACTTCCTTAAATGAGTAGACATCACTTCCCCAAAGCCAAGCATCACAACCTGCATCTCTAGCACCCCACACATCATTCCTACGATCATCCCCTACATGTACAGCATCCTCGGGTTTCACTTCTAACAGCTCACAAGCTTTTAGAAATATTGTTGGATTTGGCTTCTCTGCTTCAACCTGTTTATAAAAGGAGAGCAGAAAATGATCACCAAAATATAAATCATATTCAGTTATTCACCAGTTAAAAAGCAAGTTGGAATAGGTTAATTCATGGTTTAACCAAAATAATTTATAAGATTCTAGTGCAAATCTTTTGCCTGCTTCTAAAATTAAGACAGAAAAAAACTATATCTATATACACAAATGATTGGGTTTTTTATATTCTAAATGAATAGAAAACCAGGGTTAATCAAATGAATTACAACTTACCTGGCACAGGCATTGTTTCAGTTGCCACACATGAAAGAAAGAAAAATGAGCACATCTTTCACATATAATATTTTTGAGAGATAAGAGAGGTCTTGTGAAACCACTTACTTCAGCTGACACTGCAACAGCATCAAACCAATGGTCACAATTTAGAGCACGCAACACAGGTCTTAACCTAGTATCAAAATTTGACACGACAGCCAGTTTGACTCCTGCTTTTCTGATGGCCTTAAATACTTTCTCAGCTTCAGGATCGCAGAGGTGCCAAGCCTTTCAATAAGAAAATTGAAAAGCAAAAATGACTATCAATATTCATGCTCGCACTGCAAAATTAAAATAAAGGAAAAATTGACCACCTGACCATACCTTTTCAGTGGTATAGTAGTAATAAATTTCTTCAAAGTACTGAGAGTCTGAACAGCCAGTAGAAGAACTGACTATGAATTGCCAGAAGGGTCTCCCATCATTCACATATCTGCAGTAAGTTCAAAGATAAAGGTCACATCACTGATCAAAAGGGGAAAATTCCTTCCAAATAGTACAAAGATAATCATAAAATCTTGCAGTTGAAATAAGTCTTAATGAGTGGGAAATAATATTTGTCTCCACATTGATTCTATTTCTTAGCAGTTTACACATACTCATTCTTGAACAAAAAGGCTCAATATAACATACACAATTGGGTGCATTTTTGAAACTTGTGCCTCAATAACACTTGGAAAACAATCATAAGTAACAATCTTTTACAAAAGAAAAAACAATATATGGAGCTACTAGATTGGAACTTTAGAAGGGAGATAAAAAAAAAAAAAAAAAAAACATCAAGAAACCATATCAATTTCAAAAACTTTAGAATCTATAGCAAGTTTAAGACCCACACAAGCTTGACAAGTGGATAATGACTTTAGTACATTACTGTAGTACTCAGCAATTACAATGAGACAAAGTTATTTTGACAACTTCATCCCAAAATCACCCAAGGAAATAATTTTTAAGATTCTTATTAAGAGGAAATCGAAAGTGGATAATGAAAGAAAAAAAAGATGAGATGCAAAATAACTTCGGAAAAGATTGGTTGAATTATGTGCAGAGAGTAATTGAATTCTATGAGATATAAGACAATCAATTTACAAGCAATTAAAAGCAACTTTTAGCAGGTTCATCTTATTATGCTACAAACCCCCATTTCACTATTCACAAAATTGATTTTGTTTCGCTCAATTCCAATGAGATTGTTAACATAATGTGTCACTTCAGTTCAGTAGATACAGTAGCTAGAAGAATATTCAGCAAATTATGAATCTAGATTAAATTCCTTGAATATTATTCTAAATTTATGATTCATGGGATACTACAGCCTCTATGATTTTACTATGTCTTAAGAAACAATGCTCTTATGCCACCTTTTAGGAAATATAAATTATCAGGCCACTAAAAAAAATTAGGTAATTTATTGAGTCTGACCTCAATTAAAATCTTAGCACAAATATAAGAGATAAATTTCCTGTATATGTCAAAAATTAGGTATCACTGGAACATTATCACTTCTATTATTTTATCTAAGTGATTTCCGATGCTATTACGAACCAAGTTAATCTGTTTTTATCTTCAACCCACAACTATTTGCGGGATTTTAAGCACCAATATAACAGTCAACTTCATCACTGATATGTGAGAAGTAGCTTTGCAGCATGGGCAAGAGCCACATTAGGCACATGTACTAATTGTATTCCAATCCAAATATCCATTGTATTAACTGCACATCAGATTAGGAATGAATTCTAATAATATTTATATCAAATACCTGGCCAGATTATCAATTCTACTAAAAAGAGTAACTCAATAATTGCAATATCTATATCATCATCCTTCCACGTAAGGTGTTGGGAAAAGTAAATGGAATTCAGCTGAGTGACTTTTGGTCAAAAATAATCAAGTTTAATAAAGTGGCCATAACAACTAATATCAAGTTATTAAGCCACAAAAGTCAGTAAAGTAACAGGGAAATGCGATTCAGACACAAAACCCACCCATTTCTTAATGATCATTACTAACTTTACCATAAATTAAAAAACCAACACTACAATTAAATAAGTCAGCTTTTGCCTGGTTACTATTTACTGATACAATGTATTGTTACTGCTATTGCAAGCAAAAATGATTTTACCTTTTTCTCTGGTCATGAAATGAAAATCAAGCCAAAAACAAATTCCAAAACAGATTAAAATTGGAGAAAAAATGGATAGACCTGAGACGAGATCTTCCCCATGGCTGCTCATAGGCCCTTCTGTATCTGTTTAATATCTCATCCTCCGAGTACTCCACCCCATACTTCTCCCCAATCTCTCTATATATCTACAAAATTTAATAATCATATAAACAGCTAATATACTTGAAAAGAAAATATAAATTACAAAACAGATCCAGAAGTTTCAGAGAACAAAAAACAAGTATATGTCCAAAATAAAAACCACAAATTTAAGAGAAACCAAATATATTAGAAGGAGAAATTTACAGAAATAACAACACCCCAGAAACTCTAAACTTTAGCACACGCTCGCTTACAGACACAAACAACTACGTAAGAAAAAAAAAAATATATATATATATATATATATGTGTGTGTGTGTGTGTGTGTGTGTGTGTGTGTGTGTGTGTGTGTGTGTTTGTATGTTGAAAGAGTAAAAGGGAAATGGAATTAAATCCTTCATAATTGAAGAGAAAAAGAAAATAACCAAACTGCAACTGCAACAGAAATTGAAAAGAAGCAAAAACATATACATGCATTATTTATCAAAATGAAAATATACCTGGGCCATAGGCTGAGAAGGAACAAGAAGAGTACCAACAGCGTCAACAAGCAAGGCTTTATGAGTGATCTCCCCATAAAGAGATCGCCTGTAATCTTCATAGTCTTTCAGACCAAACAACTCCAATCCGACGCCCCTTGATCCCACAGGAGAAGAGAAATGGCGGAAGATTGAGCCATTGTTGCATCTTGGAGGAGTAGTGATCTTGGGTTTGTGATTGTGATTCAGAGCGCTCTTAATAAGTCTAGAGAGTTTGGTTCTGGTCGCCATGAGAGCCATTCTTCAGCTTCGTTTGAGGTTGTTTTTATGCCTCTCTGTGCTTTTTGTTTTTCTATTCCTATTACTGCCCACGGGATTCGGTAATATTACATTGATGCCATATATCAGTCGATGTACAATTTTATCGGATGTCTCAATTTTAATAAATTTTTATTAATATTCATTTACATGTTTGAATGGACGTGACATGATCATTATTTTGCAGGTGTTATCCTCCCGGACCGGACAGCTGTTTATATATATATATATATATATAATTTTTTTTTTTTTTTGTTTTTTGGTTACGTAATAGGAATTGCATAATTTTCAAGATAAAAATAAATTTTATGTTATGTAATGGACACAATCAATTTTAAATAGAGAGGACAACGGGTCGGAGACGGGTTTGAAAGTGATATTTCTGTCGCCGATTTTTCTTTTTTTGAAAAAACTTTCGTCCCCGTCCCTATTTAACACTATTAAATAAATAAAATTATATAAAATATTGATAAAATTAAATAATAAATTAATATATAAATAAATTATTTATTTTAATTTATATATAAATTAATAAATTAATTTTTCAATAAATTATAATTTTAATTTTTTGTAAAAATTACAAAATAATTTAATTAAATAAATTAAATTAAATAATTTTTTTAGAGTTTTATTAAATTTTGTGTTAATATGTTTTATTAAGTAAATCAGAAAATAAAAATCTTGAAAATCATTTTTTTAGTTAATCTTGTATTAATAAACTAAAAAATTTAACTCAATGATTATAATTGCTCATTTAATTTAATATCAAATAATTATTATATTTTTATTTTAATAATATTTTTTATTTGATAAAAATATAAATCTAATTATATATATATATATTATATTTTAATTTTAAATATATTTTAATATAACAACGAGGAAGCAGAATGGGCCACCGTCCCTTTAGTAATTTTTGCCATCCCTAATTTTAAGGGTGACTATGTGTACACCCTAAAATAGCACTTAATATCTTTTACTTTGCATTTCTTTTTTTAAAAATTATAAATTAAATTTTATTCCATACACCCTTATAAATGTCTAAATAATTTTTTTTTAATAAACACTTTTATAAATTAATTTACTTAAATGACCACCTTCATAATTTGTTTTACTAAACGAACTAAAAAATATGTACTTTGAAAAATACCATCATAATACAAAAACTTAAGAAACCACTACCATTTCTCTCTTTTTATTTTATCTCTTTTCATTTCTCTTTGTAATTGAAACTTTAACTATTCCATTCCTCCGACAACAGTGAAGACAACAATCACAGTAGAATTAAGGTGAATTTGCTTTTTACTTGTTGCATTTGTATTCAATTGTTTTGGTTATAATTAGCTGAAAATGTGGTGAAAGGTTGCTAGAAAATTACCATTTTTTAGATGAAGAATGTGTTGTTGCATGCCATTCTTTATGTTTTGCATGAACATAATTTTTGTTTGGATTGTTTTGATTTTTGGTGGCTGGAGTTTTGAAGGACCGTGGTCAGAAATGGAAGAGTTGTGATTAGAAATTTAAAGAGGATAATGAACCATGATGTGATCAAAACTTAGTTTTTGATCACTTGAAAATGTGTTCTAAATTTGTGGTTTCAATCACACTATGTAATCGAATCATAATTTTAGAGTTTTGGGTACATTGCAGTGGAAAAAGTGAAGTCAAATTATTATTTTGTCATATTTTTAAAATATTTATTTAAATATGTGGATCGTGCATTTGAAAATCTTACATTTTCATCTGTGTTTAACGACTTTGAAAATCTTGCATTTTAATCCGTATATAACAACTATAAAAATCTTGCATTTGGGTCCATATATAACAACTTTTTCATTACATAACAACTATGAAAAATATAATATATTTGTTGTCCTAATTGGCAATAATATCTAAAAGGGGAGTAAATTAGGTTATTTAAAAATTTAAAGCTTAAAATGAATGAAATTATTAATGCAATGCAATAAATAAAAGAGTAGAGAGAGAAATATTGCAAACACATGATTTATAGTGATTCGGCAAGCTTAGCTTATGTCTATTCTCTTAGTTTTGGAACACCACTGAGATTTGACTATCTCCTTATTTCTACAAATCAAGTGAAATCAATACAACTTCTTCTATAATAAAGAGCAATCGTACACTTTCTTTACGAATAAAGAGTAACCTAGTACAATATTTGTTATGTTGAGTAAAGATAAACTCAAATTGATCAGAAATAAGATTATGTTTTTAACTCTCTTATTAAAGTGAATATCTCAATGCGCTCAAACAAATAATTTTCGCTCAAAGATAGTTATAAGGTAATTACAGTAGGGAAAGAAAATTGGATTTTCACGTTTCTTAAGATCAAAAGGAATGCTCAATGATTTGCAAAATATAATATATTGTTCTTCTTGTCTGAAATTCTTCTATTTATGTTTATTCTTGTTATAAAAAACTTTGTATCCAACAGCTTTATTTGGTACAATTAATGTTCGTAATAAATATTGTAGAAATTACTGTTGTGCTTTAAAAAGCTAAAAAGTATCGATCCGTTCAGCTAAAGTATCAATTTGTTTAGGCCAAATTTGAACATAAACTTGTCTTCGATTCCGAGTATCAATCATTTCTCCTTCACATATTGATCTGGATGAGTTCGTATATAATTCTAAAATCTTTGACTTGTCATGTATCCATCTTTTTAACACATGTATCGATCTAGTTCGTTTTGTAATTATTTTTGAACTTTTAAGTTAGTGAAATATCGATCTCCTCAACTCTGGTATTGATATAATTTGTCTTGTAATTATTTTTAAATTCTCAGGTTAGCGAAGTATCGATCTCCTTAACTCTGGATATCGATCTTCTATACATGTATTTACATCATCTGGATATCGATTCGATGAACTTAATGATTTCATTTAAGGCTTCTAACTTGCAAAATATCGATTTCTTGAATTATGAGTATTGATCTTCTTCAAGTGTATTGATCTGTGAGGATATGGTATCGATATTTGACTTTAAATGTTGATCATGTTAAGCTTAAGACACATTTCTTATAGAAAACTGTTTAATTTGCTCATAAGTATAATTATATATAATTGTTTTTATTCTTAATACATTCAAATATATTTTATTATCCACAAATTAAATTAACATTACAACAAATTTATTTATCATTAAAAATACAAACTTACATGATATGATATCATCAATTTCAAATAAAAATTACTAACATGATATCATTAATATTATAAGAATTAAAATGTAAATTTTTTAAAATTCAACACCATTTCAACTTAACAAAATGTCATTATTTAGAAAACAAATAAGAGATATAATCAAGCAAGTTTTTCAAGGATTAAACAATAAGATTTTCACACTTTTCATTTTTGGGACTAAAATATAATATGATAAATAAGAACTAAATTACAGAAAATCAACTAATTTAATCAACTAATTGTTATTTATTTTGATTTTTTTTTTTGGTTTGGTTGATAAAAAAAGTATAAAACAATACATATATATAATGAATAAGTTTTAAATTAATTTTATTTTAATTTTTTTAAATAATTTATCTTTTATTTAAAATATATTTTAAAATAAATAATCGAGGAAGTGAGTTAGAGATTATCCCCATCCTTGCCGCTAGCTTGAGATAAAATTAAAGAGATGGATAATCTCCCAGTTTGAAATAGGGACCCCCATTTTATTTTTTTTAATTTTTGTTTTGTAATAACATTCCAAATAACAAAATATTAATTTAAAAATTATTATAAACAACATAAGTATTTTTATGCACCTTAAATTCTTTTGAAATTAATATATATTTACAATGACAGATAAAAAAATATACAAAAAAAATATATTTGAGTAGATAAAAATAAAGTTTACATTATTATTTTGTGATTTTTTGTATTAAAATATAGTTATTAAATATTCATATATAATGAAATATTTAAAAAATGTTGAGTATAAATAATTACAAAAAAAGATTATATGAAAATTGTGTACTTAATAAAATATGAAAAAAAGATATTACCTTAATTTATAATAGGATTATTTATGAAATTATAGCTGATTAATATACAAAATATTGTAATTTTTACAAATTTGATTGGTTGTATTAATTAGTGGGATGGTGTTAAAAAAAAAAAAGGGTAGAGCATTCGAAATAAATTGAAGGCCAAAAATTTCTAGACCCAAACAAGTCGGGTCACAAATCTTTTTATTTATTTATTTATTTTTAATTATCTCACGATAATATTTTTAATAATAAATAAGGCTATACAGGTAGAAAATCCAAAGTGTTTCCAAGCAAATTACAAAATTGAACAAGAAGTATGAAATTCATATGAATTAATGTAAAGTTTGATATATCATCCATCACACACACATATATATATATATATATATATGATTTTCTAACAAAGTCATATTATTTAACAATTAAATTATTTCTTAATCACTTTTTAAAATAATTTATTAAGCATAATTTGGGAAATGCATTCATTTTTTATTATTATTATTATTCTTTTTTTTTTTTGTATTAAAATAACTTCTACTCCTGGTCGCATCAATGCCGTAACAAGAATAGGTTAAATTTGTAAATAAAGTAAAAAGCGTGTCCATAAGGATAGTGAATTGATATAGCAAAGCAAAGTACACGAAATTGATGATGTGGCAGACAATAAAGGTCATTTGGTTTAGTTCCCACGTCAGCAAAGCCTCGTTAACCACATCGTGAATGGATCAGGGCAGGCGGAGGACCCACATCAAGAATTAATTAATGTGGAACCTGCTCTTGTTTCCTGAGTAATCGCCCGTCTTAACAA
>JAXCLQ010000015.1:10073800-10091759 GCA_035584115.1 Cedrela odorata
TATTTTATTTATTTAAGTATTTATTTTACTTAATTATATATATATATATATATATTAACTTGGGCTTGGGCTTGGGCTTATTTTAATATTTATATATATATATATATACATAAACTTGGGCTTGGGCTCAATTTAATTAAATCAAGCCCAAATTACATATATAATGCTTAGCCCACTTAATTACATATGTATATATTTATTAATAAGATAAAATCCCAAAATCACCTTATTAATAATGAAATTTCAATTCTACCCTTATAAATTCACTTTATATTATTTCTTAAAATTCTAACACTTTATACTTTAACAAGTATATTTACAATCCTAGCTACAAGTCCTACAAAAGAAATTGCGGGTGTCACAATAATAGTCATGTCACTAGAGTATTAATATGGATTAGCAGTTAGAGAGCTATTTTTCGAACATGACCAAAGTAATGATGAATCACATGGAAAGTATGTGGTCAATGATTCGTCATTTGATTATAATATTGTGCGAAGTAGTCTTTTGACTTTAGACATCATAGTGAACATCCAATATAGATGCACATGATTCATATGGTGTAAAGTACGAGACTAATCACGTCTTGTATAATAAGCCAGTTTGGTCATGTGTTATTTATGTTAGGATGCGAGTGATTGCCAAGATGGGAACCATTGACTCGATAGATAGGATCTTGAGTTTTTGTTAACTCAATCTAGATTCAAGTTCCTAGTAGAACGTCGGTAAACGCCTAAAAACAAAATTCCTAGCCAAGGAATAATATTAGTTACACGAAATAGTTTCGTGGTGAAAAGTTCAACACATAGTGATCAATGATCTGAATGGATCCTGAATTTAGGTTTTTTACTTCCATAAGCCCTAACTTAGTCAAGATTAGACGAACAGAAAGATATCAGCCACATGGTACGTACAATTGGTAATAATCAATTCGATGAAAATTTTCTTCATTGTGGTTTAGGGACTATGGCATATTGCTAGATGTTAACCATAGTCGTTAATTTTTAAAAAAGTTTGAAATAAGATAAAATAGTTCAGTTCCAACTCACGACTAACACCACAGTGAATTTGAGATGTCACAACCAAAAACTTGAGCTTATTCTTTCAAATAAATAGAATAAAAATTATCTGTAAGAGAGCTAGCACTCTCAAAAATAATATTTGGCCGAAAATTGTAAACGGTTCAAACGTTAAATAGTTTAACGAATCCGAGAACTTAATTAAACTAACTAATTTAATTTGATATAAATTACATTATTTTATTAATATTAAAGAATATAAATAGAATTAAATAAAGTTGGTCAAAATTGGTTTGATTAGCTTTAGGACAAGTTTGATATTAAATTATTTAATAAGGGTAAACTTGTAATTTTATTTTTTACTATTACACAGCTTTTTGGACAAGCTTTGGGGGAATTTGTCTTTCATTAAGATAATGAGGACATTTAAGTAAATAAGGCAAAAATATATAAATGGGTCATTTTGTATTTTTGGGAGAAATGGAATGATATTTTTCAAATTGGAAAAAGGGAACAACTTGATTTAAAAGTTCAAGGGTTTGATTTCTTAGAGACCCAGCATTTGAAAGGTTAATCTTCATATCAATCACTAAAGGTTGGTGATTGAATTTTAATTTTTTTTAAATTGGTGAAATGAAACCTTAATTGTATGTTTAATTTGATTAAACCCTAAATTGCATGCTAATCACTTAATCAAATCCTTCAACAACATCCCTATTAATAATACATTCCCTGTCTTTTCATTTGACACCAAACTTTATACCCATTTACTCTATCAGGGTATCTAACAAAATCCATTTTACAGCCCTTTTATCTAGTTTTCCTTGCTTCATGTGTGCAAAGGCAGTACAGCTGAAAACTCTAATTAACTTAAATTTTGTGACTTTTCTGGCCATACTTTCTCAAGGGTCTTAATCTTTAAAGCTGTGAAATGAGACTTATTTAGTACATAGGTTGCTGTGGTGATAGTTTTTGCCTATAACAGCTTTGAGAGTCCTGAATTGAGTAGCATACATCTTGCCCTCTCCAACAAAGTTTTGTTAAGCCTTTCTGCAAGTCCATTTTGTTACGGTGAGTATTTTACTATTTTATACCTTTAAATGCCACAGTTTTTACAATAACTATTAAACTCTCTACTACAGAACTCTATACCATTGTTTGTTTTAAGTACGTCTAACTTCTTTTCTTTCTAGTTTTCTACTAAGTTATTCCAGTTCTTAAAGGATTCAAACACCTAGTCTTTGCTTCTGAGTACATATACCCATGTCTTCCTAGAATAGTCATCAAGAATTGTAAGAAAGAATCTTATTCCCACAAGGGAAGTAACCTAAGTAGACCCCAACAAATCAGAGTGTTATGGTCTAAAATATTTTCTGTTGTGTGTGGTCCAACACCAAATTTTAGTCTATGATGTTTATCTAAAATGCAAAATTCACAAAATCTAGGTGTACATTACCAACACTCAATAATCATTGTTTATCCAATTCTAACAAACCTTTCTCACCTAAGTGGCCTATTCTCATATGTCATAGCATCATTTTATCATAATTTTCTATTGAAGATATATTTACATCACCTAGAATGGCATTACCTTGAAAGACATGCAGGCCATTCTTCCTAACCCTTTTGAAAATCACCATTGAACCTCTTGTTATCTTTAAGACTCCACCTTCAGCCTTAAAATGATATCCTTCTAAGTTTAACATGCTAAGAGAAATTAAATTTTTTTTTAGGTCAAGAACATACCTTACATCCTTTAATTTTGTAAAGACACCATCATACATTTTTATTCTGATCACTCATATTCCTTTCATTTTACAAGAAACATTATTTCCCAAAAGGACTTTTCCGCCATCTGTTGAATTTAGAGTTGAAAACAATGACCTATTTGAGTTCACGTGAAAAGAACATCCTGAGTCCAAAATCCATTCTCCTTCACATGCATTTGCAAAAGCAACCAACATGAATATTGATTCAAAGTCCTCTTCTGTTACCACTACAGTATTTCTTTAGTTGTATAAAGTCCTCTCTTTCTTCAACTTCTTCCTCTCTGGGCAATCTCATCAAAAATGACATTTCTTGTGTCAATGAAAATATTTTAGTTTCTTGGTCTTTGAAACTGACGTTGAGTCTTTCTTCTTGTCCTTTTAGTCCTTCTTTTCTTATCTTCCCCTTGCATAAAAACCTTCTACAATCTTTGAATCTCTCAAATTAGCTCTCTTGTTGAGTTCTTTAGAATTCAGAGAAGACTTCACATCATCCATGGACACTAAGTCTCTACCATATAACAAGGGGTCAACAAAATGTACATAAGTTTTTGGCAATGGTATGAGTACTATTAAGGCCTGATCTTTATATTCTATTTTGATATCTATTGTTTTAAGATCGAAAACAATCTTGTTAAACTCATTAAGATATTCATTCATTAATCCTCCTTCTTCCAACTTGAATGCATACAACTTCCTTTTCAAATTCAATCTATGAGCCAATGATTTAGTCATGTATCTAGCATCCAATTTGTTCTAGATTCTCAGGGCTATATTTTATTTGGATACTTCTCTCAACACACTATCCCCTAATGAAAGAACCATTGCACTGTGTGCTTTCTTGAGGATGTCTTTCTCTTCTACTGCTTTCAGGTCAGACGACATGTTTCCTTCTTCAACAAGTGCTTCTTCAAGACCTTCATGAACCAAGAATACCCTTATCTTCATATTTCATAGATTGAAGTCATTATCACCCGTATACTTTTCAGTTGAGAACTTAAAAGACACCATCTATACTGATTTTTTTAGCTTTGATACCACTTGTTAAACAAAATTAAACTTAACTATCGAAAATCATTTAATCAAGCATTTGCAGTGTAAAAACTAATCAAGAATTCAAAGCATGCAATCTTGAAATCAATTAAGTATAATTTATACTGAAAGTAACTCAAGAACGAAAACAAACCAAAATCAAAAGAAACTTATCAAGCATTAACAAGAAACAATACTGAATGAATATTATTCAGAACCTGGAATTATACAAAGAGCTTTAGATTTCCTTTCCTTTTCTCCTTTTATAGAAAACATAGATACAAAGTTATCAGCTTCACCCCTTCTATCTCTCAACACTCCCTTCTTATATAGCTTTTTATTTTTCAGGTTAGTTATCTAGTTAACACTACTACATGTCAACATTCTATTTGCCATGTCAGCTTTAATGAATCTAGCTGGACCAATGACAAACTAGTATTGCTTACAAACAAAATTAGAATTTTGAATCAACTCTTCCCAACATACATAATGCAAAGGCAGTCAAAGTTTTAAAATATGTCCATGTGCATATCATTGCACGACTGTTTATAATATTTTTTTATAGGGATAGGAAATTGTATGAGGAGTTGAAAGAGAAAAAGTTTAATGAATATGGAGATTTCTGGTGAATGAATATTCGATAATTTTGCAAGTTTTTGGTGAATGAATTCTAATTTAATATATGTTACCTACTAAAAAAAATATTAGATTATGAAAATATAGAATTTAGATTAAAAAATAAATTTGTTACCTGATAAAATTTTGTCACAAATTATAAATAAATCTATAAACAACATCTTAATAGAGATGTGTCATTGATTCATGCCAGATTTATAATGTCATGTCATCTAACATATAAAAATGTATATGCCACTTATGTTGTCAGATGTAATGTTTATCTCAGATAAATTTTACAAGTTATATGACATGTAGGACAATATAACACCACTTATGTTGTCATTTGTAATGTTTATGTCAGACAATATTTACACATTAACCACTATGTAGGACAATATCTTACACGTATGACATGCCATATGTGCATCTATCACAAATTTGTAATGGAATTAGGTCACAATTTCTTGACTAAAAAAATTATGTCACTCTATTTTGACTTAGGCTTCATTGATGGAATATTTTCTGTCACAAAGCATGTTTGCTATAATATTTTACTGTCATCGAAGGCCATTTTTTTAGTAGTGCAAGTTAAGAAAAATCACACCTTACCCTTCTGAATTTTAGGGTGTGACAAGAAAAACTAAAATAGTATTTTCATAAACAATAAAACTATCGAAAATGCAAAAAAAAAAAAATCAAATACCAGAACACATAGCAAGAAAGCTAGGGTTGATAATGGTAGAGAGTTTAAAGCCTTTGTTCTTTACCTTAAACAACATGGCATTATATATCATTACTTATATTCACATATCTATCACCAAAATGGTGTTATTGAAAGGAAACATGGGCATATGATTAAGTTAGGCTTCACTTCCATTGAAGTTTTGGTAGGATTTGTTTTATACAATCACTCTTTTAACCAATCGCATATTTCAACTTTTGCAAAAATACATGGAAGATAACTTCATTACAATTTCTTAAAGGAATTTGGGTGTGCATGTTTTCCTTTTCTTAAAGACTATAGCAAGTATAAGCTCAACTTTCACTAAACCAAATGCATCTTTATTGGGTATAATCCTCTTCGCATGGGGTATATATGCCTTCACCTTTTAGGTAGAATCTATATGGTTAGACATGTTAGGTTTAATGAATCTAAGTTTCCCTCTTCAATTTCTCAAGCTTCACATGTTCTAATTCCTTTTTTTCTTCTTCTTCTATGTCAATTATTCCTACACTTTTATCTCTTTTCATAAACAACATTTGTAAATCCTTTTTACCTCATTCTTGAGGTAATAGTCATACAACTTTTGTTTCTCTGCTTCTACCTCTTGATATTTATGTTTTAACACGTGATTTCTTCAACAAATGTCATTTCTAAATCTCTTGCAACTACTCACCCTATCTCTATTGCTACAGATACTCACCCCATTGTAACAAACAGCAAGCATGGCATCTTTAAACTAAAGGCCTTTCTACATGATGATTTTTCAACTAATTCAAAACCTAGTTTTGTCTAAGAAGCTTTGAGGATCCAAGGTGGAAGCAACCAATGCCAAATCAATATGAAGCTCTATGCACAACAATACATGGGTTCTTGTTCCTTTCTCCTCTGACTTCAAATCGGTGGGTAACAAATGGGTTTACATGATTAAATATAACTCTGAAGGTTCTATATTGAAGTTTAAAGCACGTCTTGTGGCCAAAGGATTTCATCAAACCCCTAGTATTAATTATTCTTATACATTTAGCCTTGTTTTTAAGGCTTCTATTGTTCGAATTATGTTGGGTATTGTTGTAATGAAAGGTTGGGTTATCACGTAGATAAACAAAAATAATGTCTTTTTAAATGGTGATCATTCTGAGCCCATTTACGTGTCTCAACCAAAAGGCTTCATCAGTTTCCTCATCATGTTTGCAAATTAACCAAAACTCTTTATTGCCTTAAACAAACTTCTAGAACTTAGTATGACAAACTTAAGCAATCACTTATATTATAAGGGTTAAGTAATTCAAAGGCATATGATTCATTAATTTTTTAACATATGGGTTCGTCTTTGCTGCTGGTTTTGTTATATGTTTATGATATACTTGTGATACATTTTGATTGAATGCTTACAAAAACTTTTATATCTAAGCTTAATTCTATTTTTGCTCTTAAAGAACTTGGTTCCTTTTCTTATTTTCTGGGCTTTGAAATTACTCCATCTAGTTTGAGTTTTCATCTTTCTGTGGACAAATACATCAAGGATTTATTATAGGGGCAAATATGTTAGATTACAATGGTTGTGATGTTCCTATAAATTCAAGTCAATGCTATTTCAGAATGATGGTGCTTGTTTTCTTGATCCTTCTCTTTATTGCATCCTCATTGGTGGTATGCAATATGTCACCTTGCACATCCTGAGATTGCTCTTTCTGCTAACAAGCTTAGTCAATTCTTATCTTGTCCCTATATTTTGCATCGGTGGACTTGCAAAAAGGTACTGCGATATTTATAGGCAACTCCTTCTCATGGTTGCAATTCTTCTCCTTGGATCATTTTGAGCTTGTAGGTTATTTCGATTATCAAAAGAGTGTTGGTGCTTATTGTATCTTAGTGATAACTTATTATCTTGATCATCTAAAAGCATCAAGTGTTGCTCTATCTGACACTAAATCTAAATATAGCTCTTGCATTGGCATCTAATGAACTAGTCTAGATTCAATCTTTGTTACATGAGCATTGTTTGTTGCCTTCTTCCTCTCCAATTGTGTGGTGTGATAATGTTAGTGCTGCTACCTTGAAAGAAAACTCGAGGCATATAGATTTGAACATTTACTTTGTCGAAATAAGGTCTTCAATAAAGAACTAGAGATCCGATATGTTCCTAGTAATTATCTAGTGGCTGACATTCTTACAAGCATTTTGTTTTCCTTAATTTACCTATTTTCAGTCCTAGCTCAATTTTCTGTCTAGACCCTTGCACATGAGGACGGGATGTGAAGGAAACAAATAAAAATTGTGTTGAGCTGGATAAAGCTGGAAGCTAACAATTGAGAGTTTAGTTAGTTGTGATCCTGTAATGAAGTTAGTTAGATGACCGATAAACAGTTAAGCAAATATATTCAAAAACTCTAAAGAGTTTTATTCATTGTATAAATAGAGCAATGTAGTATGCTTGTCAAGTAACTGAGAATAAAAAGGCTTAAATAAAAATCTCTTGATATTTTTCCTTCCAATTTTCTCTTTAGTTTTTCTTGTAACCAAACACTAACTTCTTTCAGTTTCTAAATCTTTGTTCAACATTCAAATGGTAATTGATGGGAGATAAGATTAGAAGTCGTTACTTGTCATGTTCTTAAAAAGTGAAACGACTAAGGAATAAATGGCATGGCGACAAATGCAAAAGCAAACACTTATAATAGAAAGCCGTCGATGAGGCGATCAGTTCATTTTATAACTGCACAGCTCATATAATCAAGGGGACTAAATGTTATTGTACAAAAATATACCTAAGGCCCAAAAGCCTATTGCAGAATAACACTCGCATGACTAGGTAATTTAGGAAAGGTAGTGGACCGAACTAGTAATGTGGAAGTTAAATCGTGGATCGTGGTATTAAATGTATAAGATAAGCTCAAGTAAAGTGTAATTACATAAAAGAAAACTCAGTAACTAAGACTATTAGGGAGAATTTACCAATAAAATATTTTTTTTTATGTAATTGGTTGGTGAAAAAGAAGTACAAATATAAAAAAAATCTAAAGGTAAGTCCAGTCATGCTGTGATTATAATTTTATTACCAATCAAACAATCTTTCACAGTATAACATGTTTTAAAGGGATATATATTCTTATTTAGTAATATTTTAAAGGAATAAAATATATATATATATATGTGTGTATGTATGTATTTTATCATAATAAGTGTTACGATATGAATTGAGATACAATTCCAAATACCTAAAAGGTATAAAGATATTAATCTTCGTACGGACGGAGAGGGAGCCTTTATGGACAGCTCTTTTGTTGCACCCTTATCCTAAGCTCAATCGCTTCCTTAAAGGCAATCACATAGACTAACGAGTAAGTCAACGACCTAGGAATTCCATAAGTTTACACCACCAAATTCATCGTTAAAACTTCAAATGATGGCCCAAACTGTTTGTGAGAGCAAGTTGAGCCCAACAAATAAATACAGCACCACTTCTCCTGCGTCTAACAACCTTTCAGATATGACCCTGAATTCATGAACAATTACGCAAGAAAGAGCCTCATTCGTACAATTTAATTCGTAACAAATACAAATAAAATTAGCATTCAAAATATGCCACATCCCAACAGCACACATTATTATATAATATTCATTAACAAAATGCACATTAAAAGGGTACAAATGTAAAAGTTTTTATTTTCAGATATTTTTTATTTAAAAAAAATTAATACTTAAGAATATCAAAAACCCTTATCCTGTATATATATAAAATTTGTTAGACAACTTTAATAAATCTAAATTAAAATAAAATTAAAAAATTAAAAAAATAATAATCTTACTACTACTTAAGAATATCAAATATCTTAAATTAAGCAATTCATTATTATAATAATAGTTTACAACAAATAAATAAATAAATAAAAATATCAAAAATATTTAAGTCACTATAAAGTTATATAAATAAACACAAATTTAAATAATAATATTTTAATTCAAATATTGATGAATGAATTTGAAGAGATATATTTAAGAAATATATATATATATATATATATGATAAGTTTAATATAGGTAATGATGTAAATAAAATGATTTTTTTTTAGAAGAGATTTAATAAAAATTGTCAAAGTTTTTAGATTCATCCACAAAATTTAATTTTTTAAAAAAATTACTTTATTTTTCTTACAATAAAAATATCTTAAAAAATATCATTAAATTAAAAAAAAACATAACTGATTACCTAAAATAACTAAATTCAGCGCAATATGAGATAGAAATATTAAATATTAAATATAAATAATAATAATAAAAAACGAATATAACTGATTACCTAAAGTATGTACGTGTTGTTATCAAATACTTTTTTTTAACTTTCACAACACAAAGAAAGCACCACAGTCCCACACGTTGAAATTCTACTTGTATATTATTGATATATGTATATATAATGGGCTGCGTTGGCTAAATCGACCCAAGCATGCACAGTATTCATGAGAAGTATTGTTTATTAGAATTCCAAAATAAACAATACACACATTAATACAATTAAAAAACATAATTAAAATATATTAAATTAACATGATATCTGAAGATTAAACACAACATTATAATAATAGATTGATTATATACAATATTAATAATCATTTTCAATTGATTAATTTATTAAAAATTTAAAATAATAATAAATTAAATACATTACAAGTTTATCATTACCACATTCACTATTTATTTATTAAATTAAAATTATAAAATATAACAATACACGCACTAATATTTTTATTAAAATTAGAAATCATAAATTAAATATAAAAACATTTAACATATATAAAAGATTAAATGCAACAACTATGTTATAACAATTTTGTGATTAAATACACCATTAATGATAATTGTCAATTGATTAGTTCTATCAAAATTTTAAAATAATAAAATATAAAATAAATTTCAATTTTACAAGTACAACATTCACTATTTATTTATTTATTATATTAAATTATAAAATACAACAATACTCACATTTATACAATTATAAAAATTATAAATTATAATTAAATATATCAAATTAACATTGCATTTACAAATAAAATACAATGTTATAATAATAGATTAACTAAATGTGAAATTAATAAGATTATTTTATTAAAATTTTGAAATAGTAATAAATTAAATAAATTACAAGTTTGTAAAAATTACATTCTCCATTTATTTACTAAATTTGAACTAGGAAATACAATAATGCACTCGTTAAGACAAGTATAAAAACTAAAAATTATAATTAAAATATAGCAAATCAACATTATATCTCAATATTAAATTTAGTATTATATATAATACATTGATTAATGTATAAATTATAAATTTATAAATACAATACCCACAATTTATTTATTTAATTAAAATTAAGAAAATACACTAACACACAAATTAACACAATTTTAAATATTTTAAAATATATATATATATATATATATGAAATCATTGAATTTAAATGTTAAAAATACGATAAATATAATATCAAGTTAACATGATTAGAAATTAAATTTTATTTATGAAAAAAATAAACAAAAATTAAAATTTTATGGAATGATAGGCCGGCCGGATCCTAATGGGCCTTGCTTGAGTCCATTATATACTCGGGCAGGTACAGTCCACAAGCCTAACTCTTCTACCTCTAATTTAATATACACTTTTCGAAAGTATTTCTTTGGGGGTTTTTTTTATATGTGCAGAGTTACCGTATATTAAATTTTGACGATTATACCATGCAATTTCTTGATTGATCACAAATCTTTATGCGCTTCTTTACTCATCTAACAATAATAACTTAGCTCTCCTAGATGAGTCCAAATTGATTCTACTTCGTATCTTGTTTATGTATACTCATTCTTGAACAAAAGGGCTGAATATAACATCACAAATGGGTGCATCAATGACACTTAGAAAGCAATCATGAGTAACAATGTTTTACAAAAGCAAAACAATATACGGAGCTACTGCAGTGGGACATTTAGAAAGCAGATAAGAAAAAACATTAAAAAACCATATCAATTTCGAAAACTTTAGAATCTATAGCAAGTTTAAGACCCACACAAGCCTTTAGGATTTTCACTGTCTTAAGAAACAAGGCTCATATGCCACCTTTCAGGAGATATTAATTATTAGGCCACACAGAAATTTGGTATCTTATTGTGCCTGACCTCGTTTGAAACCTTAGCACAAATATAAGAGATGTTTCTTGTAGATGTAGCAAATTAGGTGTTACCTGAACATCATCATTCACCGCTATTATTTTATCTAAGTGATTAGTCATGTTCTCATCAACCAAGTTAATCTGTTGTTATCCTCAACCCACAACTATTTGAGGGATTTTAAGCACCAATATAACCGTAAATTTCATCACTGATGTGCGAGAAGTAGCTTTACAGCAAGGGCAAGAGCCACGTTAGGCAGATGTGGCCTGCCTTTCCAAAGCAAGATATTTAACCATCGATTGTCACAAAAACCAGAATTTATTTCAGAGAAAGCATTAACATGGCCAGAGAAGACACTTGTGCAGCATTTTAGCTACTCTTACGCTTTAAAAATCTGGGCAGACTTGAATTAGAACTCCTGGGTTAAGATTGAACCGACTTTGAATTGAAAAGAGACAAAGTTTAAAGAAACTACATAGAAACAGGATACTGCAAAATTATGAGCCACGCTATTAAAAAAGTCACATAAGCAGGTAGCCAATATTTCCAAGCATTGAGCACTTCCACCGACTTCCCAAATTTCCTAACTACTAAAGTTCAACCCCAATGAGTTTAATGGTTTTTAACCCAAAACATATCCATATTGCCATCCTTCCAAGTCAAGTGTTAAGAAAAGAAAATGGATTTTTTTTTAAAAAAAAAAATTTGTTGTCTGAGTTTTGGCCAAAAAGTCAAGTTTAATAAAGTGGAAATAACAATTAATATCAAAGTTATTAAGCCAGAAAAGTCAGAAAAGTAACAGGGAAATGCGATGCAGACACAAAACCCACCAGTTTCTTAAGGATGATTACAAACTTTAACAAAAATTAAACAAACCAACACTACAATTAAATAAGTCAGCTTTTTCTTGGTTACTATTTACTAATACTATATATTGCTATTGCAAGTGAAAATAATTTTACCTTTTTCTCTTTTTATGAAATAAAAGTCAAGCAAAAAAAAAAAAAATTCCAAAACAGATTAAAATTGGAGAAAGAATGAAATAAACCTGAGACGAGATCTTCCCCATGGCTTCTCATAAGCCCTTCTGTATCTGTTCAATGTCTCATCCTCCGAGTACTCCACCCCATACTTCTCTCCAATCTCTATATATATCTACAAAATTAATAATCATATAAGCAAATAAGAAAATACTTGCAAAATAAGAAAATATAAATTACAATACCGAATCCAGAAGTTTCAGAGATCAAATAAAAATTATTAAATAAAAAAAAAAGTATATGTCCAAAACCAAATCCACAAATTTAAGAGAAGCCTAATAAATTAGAAAGAAATTATTTACAGAAGCAACAACGCCCAGAAACTCTGAACTTTACTACACGCTCGCTTACAGACACAAACTCATACATTTTTACAATTATGTAAGAATATATACATTTATGTTGAAATAGAAAAATGGAAATGGCATTAAATCCTTTATAATTAAAGAGATAAAAGGAATAACCAAACTGCAACTGCAGCAGAAATTTTAAAGAAGCAAAAACGGATACATGCATTAGTTATTAAAATATACCTGGGCCATGGGCTGAGAAGGAACAAGAAGAGTACCAACAGCGTCAACAAGCAAGGCTTTGCGAGTAATCTCACCATAAAGAGAACGCCTATAATCTTCATTGTCATTAAGTCCAAATAACTCCAAACCGACGCCTCTTGATCCAACAGCAGAAGAGAAATGGTGGGAGATTGAGCCATTGTTTGATATCAGATGATTATGTTAGAAATTAAGCTATATGCGGCGAAAATTTAAAATTAAAAAATTATTTTAATTAATCACATTAATTAATTCTCATATTAAAATCAAATTATTTAACATATTTTTAATATTAATTAAATATAAAATAGAATATTAAGATCTTATTTTAGAACTTCAGCACCAATAAAGATAGATTAATATTTCTTCGGATTTTTTACAAATTCATAATTTTGATTATTGTTTTGATATTCAAAACGTTTGAATCTAGATTTTTTCGTGAAATGCAAAGTTGTAGATCTTCAAGTCTTCTTTCCAGATCTTTTTAAATCGTATTAATTCGAGATCTGAACCAAAAGTTATGACTCAAATACAGAGACTGTGCAAATACCATTTTTCTAAATTAATTATCCAAGTGTGTGGCTTATAATGGTAATCAACGTAAGGTAGAAAATTAAGGTTTTAAGATTTTCTTAAATTTTAATTATGTAATGTGTTTTTTCATAAATACTAATTCTTGAAAAGAGACAAAGTTAGTAGTTTTTGGCTAAAAAAATTTTCTCTCAACTTTTAAAGAAAGTTCTCTCTTCGCATTCACGTACGTTTTATGACCAAAACAAGGGTTTATATAGGTTTCATATTTTGACATTTTAAATCCTATTTAAAAAGTAATTAAATAAATTTCTAATCTTATTAGTAATCTATTTTAAAATTTAAATATTATCTAATTAATTAGATTAATTAAATAATAGTATCTTAATAAATTTTAAAATTAAATATTATTTAATTAATCTAATTAATTAAATAATATCATTTTAATTAAATTAGAAAACTTATAATTAAATACAAATGCTCTGTATAATTAAAATTTAATCCCAAATAGTTTTTAAAACTATTAAATAAACCATTAAATATTATAAACTTAACAATTAAGTTTTTAATCATTTATCTATATAATTTAACTTTAATTCCTCAATACCTTTTAGTGTGTGACCCATTAGATTTTTTCTTATATTGGCAATGAAGATAGTTATAGATTTCTTAAGTTTAGATAAATTAATCTAATTAATTTATCCTCAATTAACTCTTTAATTAAGAAACTAATTTCCATAAATCAAGAGCGGTATCTAACAATGCGCCATGACCTCCAATTGAAAAAAAATACTAAAATTAGTAAAATCTAGTCCGTATACGATTACCATATAATACAATCCTTTCACTTCATACATATTCCACCAAAGATTATAGTGTATGGAAAATATCTAGTTTATTATATCATGATTATTGAAACTTTTAACTAAAACTGATAATATAATTTTAGAATTTCTAAAACTCCTTTTAGAATTCGCCATACTAATTTACCTTTCTTTATTAGTAGCTTATGAGATCAACTATCTTCCTTTTTTAAGGAAGCAGACATAATATATGTTGATTTAATCTGGATTTATTAATATTCTCGTGTTGATAATTTTACGATTGGAAATATTTAAAAATGATAGGATCTTATAAATTAAATTTACGTTAATTCTTCTAATTGTAATTCTAAGAACTTTATATATAAGTGGTCAATATAAACAAAACTTATAAATAAATTATCAATTTTATTAATTAATACAATAATATACAATTATATTTTTGTTCTTATTAAATCTAAGGCATATAACTAACAAATTAATGATACGAGATTTTTTATTGTGATTCAGAGCACTGTTAATAAGCCTAGAGAGTTTGGTTCTGGTGTACATGAGGGCCATTATTCAGCTTCATCTGAGGTTTTCCTTATGCTTTTGTGTTTACTGATTTTTCATAGTTTAGGATTTCAGTGCCACGAAGAAGAACGAAAGAGAGAGAGAAAGACCTCAATGCTATTTCTATTCCGATTGCAGCCCACAAGATTAAGTAATATTACATTCATACCACTCCAATTTTACTTGTACATCAGTCAATGTAATGTAATTTTATCAGATATCTCCGAAGAGGTACAATTTTTAATCAAGTTTTATTAATATTCATTTAAATATTCGAATAGATATTATATGATCATTATTTTTCAGATATTAACCTTTTTGACCGCTGTTTATATATATATTTGTTACGTCATAGGCATTTCATAATTTAAATTACTTTATGCAATGTAAACAATATTTTAATAGTACTTAATCTCAAGTAAAAATATAATATATTTTAATCAACTTTAATCATACCCGTTTGATAATTATGGTAAGCATTAAAAAAATCTTAAAGTAACATAATTATTAATTAATTTTTACATTTTACGACAATATATATATATATATATATATAATTTTATCATCTTATCTTTTAAAGTGATATCCCTATCTCCTCTTTTCAAGTTCTCACGGTTTCATAATATTATATTTAATTTTTATAGTGAGAATTTAAGAAATTTTTACACATTATACATACACATATAATTGTACATTTCACAACTATTTATTTATGAAGTTATTATATTTTAAATTATATGATAAAAAATAAAATAAAATGAAATTGTAACTTAACAATTGATTGTATGTATGGGCAGACTATATTGAAAAGCTTCAAATAATTACTCTACTTATAACTTAGAAATCATGTAAGAATAGAAGCATGAAGTGGAGACAACGAAAATAGAATTTGTGGAAATGTTAGCTTAAATTGAAAATAGCCACATACATACATGCATAAATATGAACTTGAGGATGGAAATGAAACGAGCACAAACACCACAAATTTCTGTGTTGTTGATTATGGTTTAAGACTTGAGTGCGACCAATTCTCAGTCAGAATCAGAATCTGAATCAGAATTGTAACAAGGGGACACGTATCATCGTCAAAGTGAAACAACGACGTTTCATATTTTAGACCTCTTATGCCTTATCTTTACTTTCTCTTCTATTATTTCTTTTGTTTCCTGCTGTTATGACTAGTCGAGATGTGATGATCCTGCTTTTAATTTAGAATACTTTCTTTTCGACCCTTGAATAAGTTGAAAGCCTGATATATAACTTTATTAAAACTCAACTCCTTTTGTCTTGACCATCCTGCATTGCAAGTCATTCATTCTCGTACAAGCTATCGTCCTACATTGCAAGATTATATATATTGAATGAAGATCTTCTTACAACTTAAAACGTATTTGATTTATCTTTTGTTTAGATTGAAATGCCGAGCAACAATCAAATAGTGGGCAAATTGTCAAAATGGTTAGGGACATCAACAAATATATCTCAACCGAAACAATTAATAACAAGTTTATGAGTTGTCAATTTTCTTCGTTTCTTCTAACGATTGCTAGAAGTGCATTTCTCATAGAACCTTGTATTTGTCTACCAACCATTTTCATTTTGAACACGAACTCCAATTGGATCTCTCCATTCCAAGTCAAGGATCTTGATGTGGATTCTTACAATTTGAGTCTTTTATTTTCGATTCACCTAAAATTTCAATAAATGTTAAATACTTGAATTTTTCAAATGTTCTATTCGCACTAAAATCCATTTATTTTATACAATAATGTCTGCCCCGAACTTAGAATCTATTCGTGACTACTGCTACAAATTCTCATGATATACCATGTATATCCAAGATGTATCAAGAGAGCCTGCAAGAATTTCATTTATCCATAATCAAATCATTCAAAACCCATAATCAAATCATTCAAAACACATAACAAATAAGTAAAACATCATCAACATAAAAATCATTTCCAATCAGGTTGAATATACATAAGTATTTACATAAACCATTTCATTTACAAATACATTACAATATCCAAATAAATATATTCAATGTAATAAAGTACATATATGAGTCAATGAAAAAAAAACTATTTAAAGCATCGAAGGTTCTTTACTGCTACCACTAACCCAGCGAGTACTAGGACACCTAACCTAAAAGGTGAAAGTGGTGAGAGGTGAGTCAATGAGTAAATAAATACACACATACATACATATATGCACACACATTTTCAAATTATAGATGTTGAGATTAGCTTATAATATACTCAAAAGTAAATACATATTCATTTAATCAAATAACCAGAAAATAATTTACAAGTCTGTAAACAATTTTAAATAACCAAAATGGAGTTGGCCAAACTTTCTCAAAAGCTTATTGATTGAGGTAACTTCAAAAATCATCCGTGATTCTTTCATGCATAAAATCATATGTAAATGAGTTCTTAACAAATAAAAAATTATTTCTCATGCTTTATAAAATCACTTATTTTTTTTTTGTAAAATATACATTTATAAAAATACATCCATTTCACTGATATTGGCCTCAAGTAGTCGCTTGGTGATACGAGTGACTGTCCTCGTAATATCCGTCAAATCCAAAGATATCTTTATCAAGCAGCTAGGACTTTTTATAAGGTATCTATATCTGTGCATCTGTGCTCGGCACACTAGTGGGCTTGCCATGAACATACTCCCTTATACCAACCTCATTGTGGCTTCAGTCACTTATGCGGCCTCTCAATAGGCTTGTTCATAAGCTATTTCCCTGTAGCTACAGTAAATATCAATATATGGCTTACTGCTCTCGTCACCAATATACATGTATAAATCAAATCAATTTCAATTTATGATATAATCATATAAATCAATCATGCCTCTAAGGCTATTTTAGCATATATATTAAATAAATTGTCAACAATTGACCAACTAACAATATAAAACACATATAAACATATTCGTTTCAAGTTTTCCTTTAACAAGAAAGTCTCTTGTCTAGCACACAAGCATACATATATGTATAACACACATATAGCAGTATAAACATATAAGTATACATACACACGCACACACACACACACACACATATACATATTCGTGTATGTAATAAATTTACTCATTACAAGGGGAGGGTAACCACTCTCACTAATA
>JAXCLQ010000015.1:10091859-10136062 GCA_035584115.1 Cedrela odorata
CACACACACACATATACATATTCGTGTATGTAATAAATTTACTCATTACAAGGGGAGGGTAACCACTCTCACTAATAGTCTTCACAGCTATTAGGTTATTCTCCCGGGTTCTTAAAGCCTAATACCACATACGCATATAATCAAGAATTCAATGATTCAAATGATTAAACATAAATGCACTAAATGCAATGCTCGTGGAAAACATGGCTAAAAATCCCTTAGTTGACATATTCATGAGGCTTAACTAACGAAGGTCATTTATTTGATTTTCAACAATGAAATCTCATAATTGACTTATTCTAATTCACATTTTCGTCTAAAAAGAATATACAGATTCCGAGCCAACTTCCCATATATATGTTAAATGCTAAAATTCACATTTCAAACGATAACCAACATATATTTAACCATCAAAATACTCCAATTAATGCAAATTAACTCAATCTAACATTTTCTAAGCAAAAATTAATAAAAATCTCAAATGAACAATAAACTCTAAAGTTCCAACATGTTCAAAATTAAATTTCTAACAAGTTAATAATTTATCAGTAAACTGTAGAAGTTCATAGAAACCTTTAATCAACTATTAAACAAAAAACCCCAAAATCTCTTTGAAACCCTAATTTCCTTTCTTACTCCCTCTTGTAGTTTTTAGTCCAAAAGTGGTATCAAATTGAAGATGATATGATAGGTAATCAATTGGCACCAAAAATTTGAAAGAAAAAGTAAAGGATTTAAAGAGATTTGAGAGGCAAAGAGAGAGAGAGAGAGAGAGAGAGAGAGAGAGGAACATTTTTAGAGAGAGAAAAAGCTTGTGATTTGAAACTTTTTAGTTTTTCAGATTTTAAAACATAAAATCGCGTAAAAGTATTGATACATTTAAAGATATATCGATTGGTTTTCAAATCTGGAAAGAATGTATCAATTTGACTTTAAGAAAGATCAATACTTTTGTTCGAAATTTGGGAAAGTATCAATACATTTAATCAAGGGTATCAATACTTACTAGAGAGAAAATGAAAAGATATCGATACTTTCGTCAGATCTATCAATATGTCTTTGATAATGACATGTCATTCATGCATTTAATTTTGGTGGCAATTTTAGAAAATTTTGAACTCCTTGCTTGACACGTGTACGATGCATTAAATATGCATTTATTGCATTCATCTTACACTAAGGTATCGATCTTACTGCAAAAAAGTATCAATACTTTTTAGAATTAATTTTCGTATCGATATAACTTGATGACGTGTCGGTTTTAATCTAAAAACAGAAAATGTTTCGATACCTTCATAAGAGCATATTGATCCTTTGTAAACATATCGATACTTGTAAAATAAGGTATTGATACAAATTTTTTCTAGAATAAAAATAAACACAATAACAAGCACAATGAGATTCAACCAAAAATTAATCAATTTCCATCATTCCTAATTCATTTCTAATGGAATAATTGATGTTAAACCCAAAATACTCAATACACTCGTACCATGAAACTGACTTAAGTCCAACTAAACCTTGATGATATATCAACTAATCATAAACAAGGCATGTGTGAAAATAAAAGTCATACAATCATTGTTTTAATCCTATATTTGAAGAACATGGTTTACAATAATAAGTACAGTTAATTAATAATATAATAATTATAACATTATAATTTTTTCAAAATATTTACTAAATTATTTCATTATACTAAAACATTTGTTAAGGATCTAGAACCAAAATAACTTGATTTTCAATTGTGAGTACCATATTACAATCTAATTACTTTATACTTAATTGAAAAGTTATGACTCAAATGAGACTAATTCTTTTGTTTACTTCAAATATTAACACTAATATATATATATATATATTTAATTTAACTTTGAAATTTTAACTATCTAAAATGTATGGAATAAGCTTTTCACTTATACTAAAAATTCAAAAGATAACCTACATAAAATTGTATTGCAGAACTAACATACAAGATATATATTGCACGATACTAACTTATATTGCTAGACTAATATGCAATACACATTGCAAGATACTAATTTGTATTGTAAGATAAAAACTTGTAAAATTCAAGAATTTAGGCTTTTTATGTAAGAAGTTC
Source organism: Cedrela odorata (assembly GCA_035584115.1). Taxonomy (NCBI): domain Eukaryota; kingdom Viridiplantae; phylum Streptophyta; class Magnoliopsida; order Sapindales; family Meliaceae; genus Cedrela; species Cedrela odorata. Next base: position 10,093,964 of record JAXCLQ010000015.1, read on the forward strand.
ATTTAAGAACAAGACCCAATAGCATAATAGTCTTAAATGTTAAGAATAACAATATATAACCAACCATATAGTCCATGATTGCAATAATTGTTTGAATCAATGCAAGGATTCTAATACTTAATGCAACGCCACAAATAAATCCAAGAAATAAATTAAATTACATATTATAAGTTGCTATGTTGGGGGGAAAAGTATTTAATATCTCACTTGTCTATGTCTTGGCCAACTGGTTGGGACGGAACTACCAAGGAGTGAATAGTACCTAAGCCCTCCCAGCTTTATCTTTTAATAAGTATGCTTTATCCAAACTTCTACTGAGACCATTTATTTGTTGCTCACATTTAACCCAAGATTTGTACATTCTTCTTCATCCATTGAAAACAACATAGTATATTTTCTCACTACTTTATCCATTCCAATATCTATTACTAAAAAATAAAAATAGTAGTTAGTTATTATAACATATAAATAGGACAGTATAAGAAACTAATGTAAGAAATTATTAGCGTAACCATAAAAAAATTAGAATGACGATAATACTAATACTAGGTGAAATTTAGAGTATCCATGGAGCTCTAACGAAATTGTTGCTCCATATATTTGTCATGATATTTTCATAGGTGTTAACCCCTTCACCATCAAATACCAATGAAAACCAAACACGTTCCACTCAACTAAAATAACATGTTGTGCATGCATGTAAGTCATTGTCTTGCAAAATCATGAAACATAAACCCTAAATATGTGTTAATGTAGTAAAAATCCTTCCTTAGACTCAGTGCACCAACAACGATCTTCTTCTCTCCACCTGATTGCTTTCGTAACCTATGATCACAATGGAAAGTTATGGGGGTAAAAAGTTGATTTTCTAATGAAAACCCTGCAATGTTTAAGTCAAGCTTTTGCTTATGAATATTTTTAGGAGAAAGAGCTAAAGGAGAATTGAAATATTTCTTGGCCAAAATTTCAGTAGTCGTACCTGCTTGTAACTAGTCACTTTTTATAGATGTTATCGTCTGCCTAATATGGTAGAATTATGTGAAATTTGGTAATTAGTATCTCACTGCGTGAGAATTACGGAGATTCCTTAAATTAAGCATTGATTTTTGAATCTTGTGGAATTGTATCTTTAGGATTCTTATTATGTAAGAAGCATAATTTGGTAAGAATCCTTATTATAGAATAATCTAGGAACGTATGGGAAAGAGATGAATTCTTTGTTAATACGTAATTGTAATAAGGTCTTAGAAATCTTTGTTTGAGATTTTTTATCCATCTAAGATGAGCTCTGGTGCTGCATGTATAAGACCTTTATAACCTGTGGCTGAAACCTTTATAAGCTGTAGTCGAGACCCTTGTAAGCTGTGGCCAAGACCTTTGTAAGTTGTAGTCGAGACCTTAATAAGCTGTGGCCGAGACCTTTGTGCAACATGGCTAAACTATAGCCGAGACCTTTTATTAGTCTGTGATGCCAACTCGAGACCTCTTTTCCTCTTGACAAGTCTTAACTTTCAATGAAGCCTAGTCTTCTTACTACTTGCATAGCTCTTTTTGGGTAGGATTCGATCTTGGAACATAGTTCATATCTTCATGCAATGCTACTCCAATCTTTCAATCCTTTGGGCCTTATACATACTGGGCTATACCCAACATCAAGCCCCCTAGTTTTAGTTAAAAATAACTATTCTTTGATTAAAACTAAAGATGACGGTTCTGAAGGGACGTGCTCACTTGTCACAATTAAATGCTTAGTTAGGAGTCCGCTCATTTTTAAAATGTGGCGAATGGTGGTTGACTCTCAAGATTTCAACGTTTTGAGCCCCAAGAGATCTAATTGTCCCTAATAATGGCCGCCCCCCTTTTCTAAATAAGACGCATCCTCTCAGCTTCTAACTTGACATGGCAATATCCTATCCCTTGATCTATAATGGGTATCGGTGGTTGGGTTTCTTCCTTCCCTTTAAATACCCCATCTTTTACCTTTTTTACCTCTTTTTTTACCTTTATGCTGTCAATTTCCTTTGCAAATGACTTCAACAGCAAAACAACAACAGTAGCTTGGTTTTGAACCTTAGACGATTTCAAGTTCTTCGATCATCAACAGTAAGTCTTCTTTTCTTTTCTTTCATTCTTTTACAGTTGATTTTGTGGTATATTTGATTGATTAGTGGACTTGGTAGACATCTTCTTAGATTTAGAGGCCTTTAGGTTTATCCTCTTGAGCTATTAACAATTCTAGAATGGCCTTTAATCCCTCATTTTCCTTCTGTAAAAATAGACAATGACTTCTAGGAAGAGAAACTCTAACGAGAGTCGCGTCGTCACCCCAACTACTTCTCCCACTCTAGTGAGACGAGACTTAGCACACTTTGAGACAAATAGATTTGCCTTCATCGTAACTGAACTAGATTTAGAAGTGTACACTACTTGTACAGAATTCCTGAGGGAGTTTATCTTAGGGTCCCTAAGGTAAATAAGCTTCCCAACTGCCCTCCAAAGGGCGAGATAGCTTTCAATGAGGAGTTCTTTTATGTAGATGTTAGGCTTCCTATCTAGAATTACTTCACCAGAATCCTTGCTTCCTTCGTTATTCCTTCATACCAATTAAACTTAAGCAGTTGGAAGGTTCTAACAGGCCTGTATATTTTGTGGCATTAGGTCTCGAACTTTAATCCCTCTCTCGAGGAGATTGAATACTTGTACATACTAAAGAGGAACCCCATAAGAAGTCTTGGGTGGTTTTACCTTCAAAACTGACCTACTGAGAAGAACCCTATTACTGGAAATCCCACCTCCAACAAAAATTGGAAAAAGAAGTGATTTTTTATTGGTGGTAACTGGAATCTCACTCCCTATTTCCACATACCATAAGCCTTTGGGAAAGTGATGATTTGGAGTGGTAAGCCTATTTTAGATCTCCGTAGTAAAGAGAGGGCAAGACTAGTTAGATCAATAGCAGCCGATCAGAGCCATCTACTTTTAGAAGATCAGATACTCATATCTGGCCTTATAGGTTTTTGGGTGTCTAGGGGCTAAATAGTCTCGAAAAATGCTATCATGCAAGGTAACTTTAAAGCAATTCATCCATAGTGTTGGAGTTACAGTGTTTTACCGTGGTTTTGTTTGTGTTTATAGGTGAAATGGCCTTCAAAAATATTACTCCAAACTTTTACGAGGTCTTGTAAAGACTGGCATGAGAGAAAAGAGCTGGGAAGGCTTCTCAAACTTCTAAGGCTTCCTAAAAAGGGCCAGCTAAGGGCTTAGGGAATTTGAAGGCAATTGACGCCTCCAGTTCGTCTTGCCCCCAAGCTCCCGCCAAAGGGATCGTAATCTAAAACCTGACACCTTCACCTCTAGCTCCCTCTGTTGACAAAGGAAAGGGGAAGAATAAAGTTGTAGCTCTAGCTGCTGAAGAGAGAGCCAAAAAGAAAAAACAAACCTTTGGCCATAGTGACAAGAAGCCGACCGAACCTTCCTAACTTCTCCCCAAGGATCTTCTAACAGAGAAGAAGTACTTTGAATACTTCCTGCCCTAGATAAACTTGCAGGTTCATAGTATCAAGGACAAATTTTCTACAGACATCACTGAGTTGGGCTCTCAAGAGAATCATTGCTAAACTTCCAGCTAAAATGGATCAGCCTTGTGAGTTTACTCTCCTTTAATTTTGTATTACAAATTAAACTCCTTATAACTAGCTTTCTGATAGTTCGAGATTTGTAATTTTTCAGCTTTTCTACTCACCTATGCTACAACATGGTGCATTCATGGACGATTATTCTTAGGCTTCCAAGGCCGAGAAAAAGGTGGAGAGCGGAGAAGAACTTAGAGGCTGAGAGGAACAAGTACGAGTCCTCCATCGAAAAAATGGCCCAGGAGTGAGAGGAGCTTCAGATGAGAGTGGCCACAGCTGAGTCATCTCAATCTGAAGCGAATAGGATGGTGGAGGTTTTGAGGTCTAAGCTGGACAGCTTGAAGAAGGAAGGGGAAGTGCACCTCCAAAGCATGAATATGGCATATGAAGAGCTAAGGGAGAGCTTTGATGCTGAGAAGAAGAAGTACGTCCTTCTAGCCATGAAGGTTGAGAAGGACGACGCTAAGATGAGGGATCTGCTCCGCGAATAGGTCAAGGACAACATTGATCTGACTTATGAAACGCTTCAGGGTCACTACCCTAACTTATACTTAGGCTGGCTGTATGAAGCCTTAGGATGTCAAGCTCCAATGCAAGAAGGAGAAAACTCTGGTGGGGTGTTTCCTGAAAGGGAAGGGTACCCCTATTTCAAGGCCATGTATGTGCCTCTAATAAAGTTTGCTACCGGTTCCTTTGCTGAGTCCCCTCTTGCTGTTGTAACTTTCCCTGTGGAAATCTCTTCCGCTGAGGAGATAAAGGCTCCTCCTCTTCTCGTGATCAATCTCGAGGCCCCTCTTACTTACCTGACGACTCCTTCGGTCAACCTGGTAACTCCTCCAGCTGACCCTTCAGCCAACTAAACTATTAAAATAGTTTAGTTTTTAGTTCATTTTTTTGACAAATGTAATACTTTTTGCTAATTAATGAAATTTTTTGTTTGAAACTCTTGATTTGCTCTTTTCCTTTGGCTTTGCTCTCTTTTACTTTCACTAATTAATTCTGTACAATCCTTGCTTATCTTGCAAACTTGCAATACCTGCTAACATTGACTTGACATATTGACATCATAAGCTGACCATCTTCACGTATTAACTCCACTCATCCCATATGATAGAACTACACTTCTTTTACTTAAGGTCTGCTCATATTTAAAACTTCATTAACACATTTTGTATTAGTCATCTAATAACTTCTTTGACTCTGATTTTTTCCTAGACCAAGTTCAAGGCTTGTTTGGGTTGGGAATACTATTGTCTAGGGGAGAATAACAAGCTAACGTTTGGGAACCGTGTCACCCATTTTCAAGCTTCGGGAGGAGATTACCCCGAGACGTTTGGGGGTAGTCATCTGAAAACCTCTTTTACTCTTATGTTCTCTGAGACCATGTTCAGAGCTTGTTCGAGCTGAGGATAATATTACCTTAGAAAAAATAGAAAGCTAACGTCTGAGAACCGTGTCACCCATTTTTGGGCTTCGAAAAGAGATTACCCCAAGACGTTTGGAGGTAGTCATCCAAGAACCTCTTTCACTCTTATGATCTTTGAGACCGCACTCAGGACTTGTTTAAGCTGAGGATTATATTACTTCAGGAAAAATAGAAAGCTAACGTGTAAGAACCATGTCACCTATGTTTAGACTTCAGTAGGAGATTATCCCGAGATGTTTGAAGAGATCATTCGAGAACCTCTTTTGTTCATGCTCAATGAGATCATGCTCAAGGTTTGTTTGTGCTGAGGATAATATTACCTCAGAAAAAGTAAAAGGCTAACGTTTGGGAACCGTGTCACCCATGTTTGGGCTTTGGGAAGAGATTACCCCGAGACGTTTAATGAGATCATCCGAAAACCTCTTTTGCTTATGTTATATAAGATCACACTCAGGACTTGTTTGAGTTGAGGATTATATTACCTCGGGAAAAATAAAAAGCTAACGTCTGGGAACCATGTCACCTATGTCTAGGCTTCTGGAGGAGATTATCCTGAGATGTTTGAAGATCATGAGCTTTAGCTTTATCTGTTGGTCGACTTTAGAAGTGAAAAATAAAAAATAATTTTATTAACTTCTAACTAAATTTGTTACAATATTTCTTATGCTTCTAAGGGTAATAAAACTTCAAACGTTCGGTATTCTAAGGTTTTTGAGAGGAGATTATCCCGAGACATTTAATGAGATCATCCGAAAACTTCTTTTGCTTATGCTATATAAGATCGCACTCAGGGCTTGTTTGAGTTGAGGATTATATTACCTCAGGAAAAATAGAAAGCTAACGTATGAGAACCATGCCACCTATGTCTAGGCTTGGGAAGAGATTATCCTAAGATATTTGAAGATCATGAGCTTTAGCTTTATCTATTGACCGACTTCAGAAGTGAAAAATAAAAAATAATTTTATTAACTTCTAACGAAATTTGCTACAAAATTTCTTATGCTTCTAAGGGTAATACAACATCAAGCGTTCGGTATTCTAGGGTTTTCGGGAGAAGATTACCCCGAGACGTTTAATGAGATCATCCGAAAATTTCTTTTGCTTATGCTATATAAGATCACACTCAGGGCTTATTTGAGTTGAGAATTATATTACCTCGGGAAAAATAGAAAGCTAACGTCTGGGAACCATGTCATCTATGTCTAGGCTTCGGGAGGAGATTATCCTGAGATGTTTGAAGATCATGAGCTTTAGCTTTATCTGTTGGCCGACTTCAGAAGTGAAAAATAAAAAATAATTTTATTAACTTCTAATGAAATTTGCTACAAAATTTCTTATGCTTCTAAGGTAATACAACTTCAAGCATTTGGTATTCTAGGGTTTTCGAACTCGGTTTTCATTAAGGGATTCCAGCTTATAAACTCCGGGTCTGAGGACTTGAATGACTTTGTAATTCCTTCCTAATTTGCACATAGAATGCCCTCTCTTGAAATCTTGGTATTCAGGGTCACTTGTCTCAGAATCCAATCTCTTAGTTGAAAAGAGTAGTGTCAAACTTTCTAGTTGTAATATCTTGCTACCCTTTATTGGTGAACTACGATCTTTATCACAGCCAGCTCCTTTTTTTCTTCCAACAGATTTAATTTCAAACGTAAACTCTCATCATTAGATGCCTTGTTATAATTGTTGACCCAGAAAGTTGGTATGTTGACCTCGATCAGAATTATTGCCTCACATCCGAAAGCTAGGCTATATGGAGTTTCTCCTATGCCGACCTTGGGTGTGACTCGGTATGCCTAAAGAATTTCGGGACGTTTGTCAATCCACATACCTTTGTGCTTCTTGAGCTTCTTTTTTAGAGCCTTTTTGATAATCTTATTTACTGTCTCCACTTATCCATTACAAAATCTGAGCAGAACTCCCTGAAGTTTGCGTTATCAAACAGCTTTCCATTACCTGTGATCAGCACTTGAGGTATTTCAAACTTGTAGATGATGCTGTGCTTAACGAACATCGTGACCTTTTTCTTTGTGATAGCCTCCAAGGGTTCAGTTTCTACCCACTTTGTGAAGTAGTCAATAGCTACTACAACATACTTCGTATTCGCATGAGCTTGCAGTAGAGGTCCAATGAAATCGAGCCCCTACTGTGAGATTGGCCAAGGGCTCACCAAGGAAGTCAACTTCTCTTGAGGTTATTTTGGAATACAGTCGTGCACTTGACACTCATGATAAGTTTTAGCTATCTGTGCTGCATCTCAAGAAAGCGTTGTCCAATAATACCCTTAATTTAGTTAGAATCCTTATTATAGAATAATCCGGGAATGTATGTGAAAGAGATGAATCATTCACTAATACGTAACTATAGTGAGATCTTAAAAATCTTTATTTGGAATTTTTTATCTATCTAAGATGAGCTCTGGTGCTGCATGTGTGAGACCTTTATAAGTTGTGGCTGAGTCCTTTACAAGCTGTAGCCGAAACTTTTGTAAGCTGTAGCCGAGATGATTATAAGCTATAGCCGAAACCCTAGTAAGCTGTGGTCAAGAACTCCCTGAAGTTTGCGTTATCAAACAGCTTTCCATTACCTGTGATCAGCACTTGAGGTATTTCAAACTTGTAGATGATGCTGTGCTTAACGAACATCGTGACCTTTTTCTTTGTGATAGCCTCCAAGGGTTCAGTTTCTACCCACTTTGTGAAGTAGTCAATAGCTACTACAACATACTTCGTATTCGCATGAGCTTGCAGTAGAGGTCCAATGAAATCGAGCCCCTACTGTGAGATTGGCCAAGGGCTCACCAAGGAAGTCAACTTCTCTTGAGGTTATTTTGGAATACAGTCGTGCACTTGACACTCATGATAAGTTTTAGCTATCTGTGCTGCATCTCAAGAAAGCGTTGTCCAATAATACCCTTAATTTAGTTAGAATCCTTATTATAGAATAATCCGGGAATGTATGTGAAAGAGATGAATCATTCACTAATACGTAACTATAGTGAGATCTTAAAAATCTTTATTTGGAATTTTTTATCTATCTAAGATGAGCTCTGGTGCTGCATGTGTGAGACCTTTATAAGTTGTGGCTGAGTCCTTTACAAGCTGTAGCCGAAACTTTTGTAAGCTGTAGCCGAGATGATTATAAGCTATAGCCGAAACCCTAGTAAGCTGTGGTCAAGACTTTTGTAAAACATGGCTAAACTATAGCTGAGACCTTTTATTAGTCTTTGATGCCAACCACGAGACCTCATTTCGTCTTGACAAGTTTAACTTTCAATAAAACCTAGTCTTCTTACTACTTGGATAGCTTTTCTTAGGTAGTATTCGGTTTTAGAACGCAGTTTATATCTTCATGCAAGGCTGCTCCGGTCTTTCAATCCTCTAGACCTTATGCATACTAGGCTATACCCAACAATATGAATTTATAACTTTTCAACTCAATAAATTGAACAAACTATAACTTAACAAATATTCACCAAAAATGTTAAATTTAACATGTAATATCACAATTTAATAATAAAAAAATTTAAATATATTTTATAAAACTTCTAAAAAAAAATTATTTTTAAAAGTACAAGATAATTAATGATGTAATTAAAGACATACCTCAAAGAAACTTGGAGATTTGTTGTAGTAGTTTTGATTAAAAATTATTTATTGAGTGGAAAAATTGAGAGTTATGAGAGAATTACTGAATAAGAAAAATATTATCGAAGAGGTATCAAAGATTTGGAAAGATAAGAGTTTACTTTATTCAATAAGGGTAGAATAGACATTCAACAGGTTTGGGGTTTCAATAAAACATGAATTTATATATGGGGATCAAAACCCATGACAAAACCCATTTAGTCGTCTAAATAAATAAATAACTCAATTTTAATATAATTTATTTTTATAAATTAATAAAATAATATTTTATTATTATCATATATTTTATATTTTTAAAAAAATTATATAAAATATACGATAATAATATAATATTTTTGCGTCAACTCTAATGTGTTAGTGGTAAATATATGTTAAGATAAAAATATGGGTGTTGGGTATTCATGGTCAGTGAACAGGGCATCGAAGCTAACTCACAAAATATTAGGGCCATATTGGATCTAAAATTTCCATCCAATCTCAAAGAGCTACAGAGTCTAAGGGGATGATTAGCAGCATTGAGCCGGTTCCTATCCAAAACTACTGGCAAGTGTTTCTCCTTCTTTCATGTCATATTGGATCTAAAATTTCCATCCAATCTCAAAGAGTTTCAGAGTCTAAAGTGATGACTAGCGGCATTAAGCTGGTTCCTGTCCAAAGCTACTAACAAGTGTTTCTCCTTCTTTCAGGTCATGAAAAAAGGAAAAAAAAAATTAAATAGATAGAGGAATGTGAGTGTAGTTTTTAGGAGCTAAAACAGTATCTCACATCATCGCCTCATCTAACAAGACTTGAGACTGGAGACACGTTATACCTTTACTTTGCAGTAAGCGACTATTCGGTAAGCTCGGTCTTAGTAAAGGAAGATGTCGAGAAGATTCACCTTTTTTTCTACTACATTAGCAAAGCATTATTAGACACCAAGACAAGATATTCGCCACCGAAGAAGTTAGCACTGACATTGGTGGTATCGGCCTTAAAGTTTAGGCCTTACCTTTAAGCTCATCAGATGGTAGTACTGATGAACCAACTACTAAGATAAATCCTGCATCCGCCGAATCTTTCAAGTCAACTGGTCAAATGGTTTGTAGAGCTCAGCGAATATGACATCACTTATAAGCCCAAAAAAGCAATTAAGGTTCAAGTCTTAGCAGATTTTGGGCTAAAAGATCAGTGTCTGAGCACCTCTTCATCCATCAAATTGTAGACAGGCCTCCTAACCAGGAAGATCCGATTGCCCCAAACGAATCGGAGTTGGCATAGAGCCTTTTCATTGATTGATCTTCAAATGCATAATGAGAAGGAGTTGGTGTAGTTCTTGTAAGCCTAGACGGGACCGAGGTAATAGATTCTCTAAAGATTGATTTTAAGGTCATTAACAACAAGATAGAGTACGAGGTATTGATTGCAAGAATCAAATTAGCTCAGCTTTAGGAATCACAAGTCTTGGCATTCACTGTGACTCCTAAATAGTAGCTAGCCAACTAGACGAACAGTTCCAGGAGCGAGAAAGCAATATATAAATACCAAGAGAAGGCTAAGCAGCTTTTAAGTGTGATGAAAACCATCAAGATTGAGCAGATCCCGAGGGAAAAAAACTTAAAGACAAATATTCTAGTGAAATTAGTCTCCACTTTATAAGGAAATATCTTTGCCTCGGTCCCGATCAAAGTATTAGAACGAAGGAGCACGGAAGCCAACGATTATCAACACTATATATCTCAGTTAGATTCTCATTGCTGCTAGATCAACGAGATAAGATCTTACATTCAAGACGGTGAACTTTCGAGAGACAGGGATCAAGCAAGGAAGGTCAAAAATAGATCGGTAAGGTACACTATCATTGAAAGAGAATTGTACAAATGGGGGTACAACACTCCCTACCTTAGATGTCTGAGACCTAATGAGACAGCTCAAATTCTAGAAGAAATCCATCGTGGAGTATACAGCGAACACAAAGGAGCTCGGACTATGACCTACAAGATCTTGGGGTAAGGATATTACTAACCTACACTTTCACAGGATGCTACGCAGATAGCCAAAATTTGTTATGAATGTCAGGTATACGACTGCATCCCAAAACAACCCCTAGAGAAGCTGACCTCGCTATCGAGCCCTTAGCCATTCTCTTAATAGAGGCTCTACCTCATTAGACATTACCCTTACCTCAGGCTAACACGAAGTATGCCATAGTGGCTATTGACTACTTCACAAAGTGGATGGAGGCTGAACCCTTGGCCGCTATCATTGAAAAAAGGGTTACGATGTTTGTTAAACACAACATTATCTATAGATTTAGAGTACCTCAAGTATTGATCACGGATAATGGAAAGCAATTTGACAGTGCAAGCTTCAAAGAATTCTGCTCAAAATTTTCAATTGACCTCAGATTCGCAACCCCAACTCACCTAAAAGCTAGTGGACAAGTGGAAGTTGCCAACAAAATCATCAAAAAAAGCCTAAAAAAGAAGCTCAAGGAGCACAAAAGTGCATGGATTGACAAACTTCTCGAGGTCTTCTGGGTGTACTGAATCACTCCTAAGGTAGTCACAAGTGAAACTCCCTGCAGTCTAGCTTTCGGGTGTGAGGCGATGATTCTAATTGAGGTCAACATATTAACTTTCCGGGTCAGCAACTACGACAAGGCATCCAATGACCAGAGCTTATGCTTGGAGTTAGATCTACTAGAAGAGAAAAGAGATTAAGGGAATATAAAGGCCGCAACTCATCAATAAAAGGTAGCAAGGTATTATAACAAGCATGTTCGGTGCCACTTTTTTCAGAAAAAGGGATTGGATTCTAGAACAAGTGACCCTAAAAACTAAGGTACCAGGAGAGGGCATTTTGGGTGCAAACTAGGAAGGACTCTACAAAGTCATTCAAGTTCTCAGATCCGGAGTTTATAAGCTAAAATCCCCTTTAAGAAATAGGGTTTGAAAGCCATGGAATAGTGAACATCTAAAGTTGTATTACCCTTAGAAAATATCAAAGATTTGTAACAAAATTTTTAGCAGAAATCAATAAAGTTATTTTTATTACGCACTTCCGAAGTGACCTACAAGTAGATCCAAGATTAAAAAAACGTCTTAGAGTAATCTTTTCCCGAAACCCAAATATGGGCGACACGGTTCTAAGACGTTAGCTTACCAATTACTCTGAAGTAATAATATCCCCAGCTCGAATAAGCTTTGGGTATAGTCTCAAGATGTACAAGAGCAAAAGAGATTTTCAGGCGACTACTTTTAAACATCTCGGGGTAATTCTCACCCAAAACCTAAATATTGGTTACAAGGTTCCCAAACGTTAGCTTACCAATTATAATGAGGTAATAATATCCTCAGCTTGAATAAGCCCTAGGTATGGTCTCAAGACGTACAAGAGTGAAATAGGTTCTTGAGTGACTACTTTTAAATGTCTTGGGGTAATTCCCACCCGAAGCCCAAGCATAGGTGACACGATTCCCAAATGATAGCTTTCCATCTTCCCTGAGGTAATAATATTTTCAGCTCGAATAAGCCCTAGTTATGGTCTCAGGACGTACAAGAGCGAAAAAGGTTCTCAGGCAACTACTTTTAAACGACTCGGGGTAATTCCCACCTCGAAGCCCAAGTATGGGTGACACAATTCCCAAATGATAGCTTTCCATTTGCCTCGAGATAATAATATCCTCAGCTCAAATAAGCCCTGGGTATGGTCTTAGGACGTACAAGAGCAAAAGAGGTTCTCAGGTGACTACTTTCAAATGTCTCGGGATAATCTCTTCTCGAAACCTAAAATATATACCACACGATTCCTAGACTTTAGCTTTCCATCTACCACAAAGTAATCGTGTTCTCAGCTTGGACAAGCCACGAGTATAGCCTTGGAACGTACAAAAATAAAAGAGGTTCTCGGACGACTATATCAAAATGTCTCAAGATTATCTCTTCCCGAAGCTCACAAATAAGTAACTTGATTCCCAGATGTCTATTCTACATCCTTGTTCCAAGACATTTCAAGGTTCCTAGACAATTAAATTCGCACTTGCAGCGGGTCAAAACCCATGGGCATCTAGAGATAAAAGCATCCTAGATTCTATTAAAAGTGATGGAACAAGTTCAAAATACGTAGAAGATGGTCAGCTTCGGATTATTTGAAGCTGAGATATCAATGTGTTAAATCCGAGAGAATAAGTCAAGATTAACGAATAACATAAGGATAGAGAACAATTGAAGACTAGGAATCGAACCAATCATTGAAAGTAAAAGAAAGCAAAGTAGAGAAAAAATAAAACAAGCCAAGAAATTTCTAATGAAAGTTTTATTAATAAGTAAAAGTTTATTACAAAAAAAAAAAAAAACTAAACTAATTCAAGAGAGCTAGTCAGCTGGAGCGTATGCCTGAGGATTCGTCGGGTCAGCAGAAGGGGCTTTGGGATTAACCACGAATGCAACAAGGGGAAAAGCCTCTATCTCCTTGGTAGAAGAGACCACCATGAGATCAGCTATAATGGGAAGGGGCAGCTCAGCGAAGGGACAAGTAACGAACTCCATGGCATATACATTGTTTTGAAGTTTGGGTGCTTTCCCCTTCAAGAAGCATCCCATCAGAATATTCCCTACCTTTGGGCAGAGCCTAATGTCTTAAGGCTTTATACAACCAACCTAAGTCCAAATCTACGTATTGGCTTTGAAACGTCTCACAAGTCAGGTTAATGCTATCATTGACCCGTTGGCGAAGCCAAGCTCCCATATCCACTTCGTCCTCTTCAACCTTCTTGGCCAGAAGTGAATACCTCTTCTTTTCTGTATCTAAGCTTCTTCGAAGCTTCTCGCACGCTTTATTAAAATCATGGAGGTGTTTCTATCCTTCCTCCCTTAAGCTATTAGCTCATACTTCAAAGCCTCGACCCTCCTACTAACCTTAGATTGAGACAATTCAATAATGACCACCCTGACCTGGAGCTCCTCTCATTCCTGAGCCAACGTGCCAAGATCAAATTCGAACTTGGTCCTCTCCAATGCCAAGTTCTTTTCCATCTGTTCAGCCCTCTTCTCAGGCTTAGACACTCTAGAGAAATCATCCATAAAGGCACCATGCTACAACATGGTTGAGTAGAAAAGTTGAATGCCACCAACATAAAAATTTGTCAGTGGATGAGTTACAATAAGCCTCATTCATTATACAAAATTGAAAGGAAGTAGACCTACCTGACCTAGCCACTTCAGTTGGAAATTCAATAATGATTTGCTTGAGAGCTTAACAATATCATCAAAAAAAATTTTGTTGAAGCTCTAGACCTACAGATTGATGTAGAGAAAGAAGTGCTCGAAAAACTTCCTCTTCCTCACAAGAAGATCCTCAAGAAGAAGCTCACGCGGATCAGTCAACTTCTTATCGGTTTGGCTGAACATCTGCTTCTTTTTTAGAAACCTCTCTTTAGAAGCTGTTGCGACAGCCTTATATTTCCCCTTTCCCTTATCCGCAGGGGGGTTAGAGGGGGAGGTGCTGAACCTCCCCTTTGCTAGGGGCTTAGGGGCGAGCCAAGCTAGAGGCACTAGTTTCCTTCGAAGCTCCCGAGGCTTTAGCTAGACCTTTTTGTGTAGGCTTCGGAGGCTGGAGAGCCTTCACAGCTCTCTTCTCTTTGACTAATTTTTGCAAAACCTCAAAGGGGTCTGAAGTAGGATCTTTGGAGGAAATTTCACCTGTAGGAATGAATAAAGCCAAGGTTATATACTGCGATATGAACACAAAAATAGGTGATTCCAAAATAGTTACCTTGTTGGATGACCTTTTCTAAGACCAATTGGTCCTTAGAGATATAAAAGTCCATAAGACCTAACGAGATTATCTCATCATTTGAGAGCAGAATACTCTGGTTAGACGCCAAAGATCTAGTCAGTCTCACCCTTTCTTGACTACGAAGATCTAGTGCAGGCAAAGCACTCCAAGTGACTATCTTCCTAAAAGGTCTCAGGACGCGAATAACGTGGGTGGAATTCAAGTTACCTCTAACAAAAAACCATTTCTTCTTCCAGTTCTTGTTAGAAGTGGGATTACCAATATTGGGCTTCGTCTCGCCAAGTCTATTTTGAAGATAGAACCACCCTAGACTCCTTATTAGATTTCTTTTTAGTATATGCATATATTTGATTTCCTTAAGAGAATGAGCAAAATCTGAGATTTAATGCCACAGAATGTACAAACCTAACAGAACCCTCTAACTGTTTAGTTCAGTTGGTAAGGAGGAATACTGAAGGAAGCAAGAATTTGAGTAAAATAATTTTGGAGGGGAAGCCTAACACCTATATGGAAGAATTCCTTATTAAAGGCTATCTCACCCTCAAGAGGACAATTGAGGAGCTCGTTCACTCCTAAAACCCTAAGATAGACTCCATTAGGAATTTTGTACATTTTAGTGTAAACCTCTAAGTCTAATTTTGTTATAATAGAAATGAATCTATCAGTCTCAAACTGTGATAAGTCTCGCCTTATTATAATAGGAGATGGAGTAGGGACAATAGCCTATCTCTCGCCAAAGTTGTTTTTTCCAAAAGCTATCTCTGTTTTTCACAGAAGAAAGATACAGTTAAAGGATGTTCTAGAACCACCAACAACTCAGGGGGTTATGCCTACAGCTTCTAAACCCAAGTAATTACTTATTAATTGCCTCAGTTAACTAATTATGCTACAAAATTAACCACAATGAGTAGAGAAAATGGAAACTTACTATTTATGATTGCTGAAGGAAAGAACTTGGAGAAGCTGTAGAAAAATTGAAAGTTATATTGCTATAGTTGTTGGAAGCACGAAAAAATGATAGTGTAAATGTGAAGACGAAAAAAATTGAAAAAGTCAGGGAGAAAGGTATTTAAAGGAGTAAAGGAACTCTAACCGTTAATGCACGTTACAAATTAAGGAATATGATGACGCAATGTCAGAATATAAGCTGGAGGGATATCTCTCATTTATGAAAAGGTGGACGGTCATCATTAAGGATAGTTAGATTTCTAGAGGCCTGAAGTGTCGTAATTCCTAGATCCAATCACCATTTGCCACGTGTTAGAAACTGATAGAATTCAAGTTGAGTATTTAAGTATGACGAGTAGACGCACCTTTTGGAATAGGCACCTTTAGTTTTTGTCAAAAAATAGTTATTTTTTACTAAAACTAGCGGGTTTGATGTTGGGTATATAACCCAGATTATACTTATGGCCCAAAAGGTAACAGGCCCAGAATAACATTACATGAAGAGATAAATAACAGTCCGAGATCTAGCACCATCCGAAAAGAGCTTTATAGAATGACAATGCGAACCTAGGTTATTTCAAGAGCCAATGCCTTTCAAAGGCAATTATAAGAATCTTAGCCATAACTTATAAGGGTCTCAGCCACAACTTGTAAAAGTCTCATACATGCAACACCTGGGTTTATCTCAGATGGATAAAAGAGTCTCGACCTAGAATTTCTGAGACCTTTTTACAGTTATGTGTTTATAAAGGATTCATTTTTTTTATTTTTTCTCGGATTATTCTCTAACAAGGATTCTTGTCAATTAAAACTTCTTACATAATAAGAATTATATGGATACGCTTTGTATAAAAGGGGAGTGATACCACAAAATCCGAAAGCCGATGCTTACCCAATAGAATCTTTGTAATCCTCGCACGACGAGATATTTGTTTTCAGATTCCATAGAATTCTATCATGTTTAAAGAACACAAGCACTTATAAAATGAGACAAACTACAACCAAGTATGACTACTGAAACTTTGGCTTGAAGAACTTAAACTCTCCAAAGTATTCTCTAAAAAAAGAAAAATCATAACTTAAGTATCAAAGGGTTTTCGTGGAATAACCAATTTTTACTCTTGAGGTTTCAATTATGATCGCAAGTCAAATAAAAAGTCAGTTAAGAAAAAGAAGATCGTTGTTGATGCACGGAGTCTACAAAAGGATTTTTGCTGCATCAACAATAAGTAATATTGAAATATATTTATGGTCACATATCAAATTTGAATTCGCTTAATTTTTTTTAATAATTATTTAATAAAATAAATAGTAAATTTTTTTTAAAAAAAGTGAAAATTGTCCATTGCAATTACCGGCAGTGTCTTATAGTTAGAGATAGTAGTAAATTCGGGCAAAGTTGATACTTACTAGCTCTAAATTTGTTGATCTATACGAAGGGTAACCTTTTTTTTTATAACAAAAATACCAAAAAAAAAAATTGAAAAAGAAGTAAAGTTTGTGGTACGCACAATAGTCGTCACCATTAAGATGGCTAATGGTTAGGGATAGCAATTTTGTCCGCAAATTTGCAAACTTGCTCTTACCCGATCCTTATGGGACGAGTTTAGTATGCCTTTAAGAAGGTTTAAGAAAGATACGGGCACGAATAAATGTCTGCGGTATATCCGCAAATATATTTTTTTTCCTGAAAGTAACAAAACGACATCGTTTTAATATTAAATCTAAATATCCCTAAATAATATTACAACACTGCACTCATCATTAATATTATTTTATTTTTTTAAGTAAGGTGTGAGATTGACATGTTTGTTAAAATTTTATATGTAAAATTGACATGTTTGTTTTATTCCTTATTGTAATATTTTTCTTCTTAAAGATTTACAAGCTGTACATCTGCTACTTGTATTCAGCATTATTACTTCTTATTTATTTTTTTTAAATTCTTCAAAATCTGCAATAACTTCTTGGATATATATAAAGGAGATGTTATCTCCTTACTTTCAATTCTAATATTGAAACGAATTAACTGTTATTTTCTTTTTTTCATTCTTTAGAAAAAAAAAATATGGAAAGATTTAGAAGATTTCCTAAAAAAATATATATATATATATAGAATGTAAATTTATTTTTTATTGTATATATTTTATACGAGTAATATGTTTTATTTTGAATTAATGCCAAAAATTCTACAAAAAAACTCGCTAACTATCCGCAGATATTTGCGCGAGTTTGGTAACAAAATATCAAACCCACTGTAGGTTTGGTATGAATATAGTATTGAATTTTTTTTGTGAATTTAGATGCGGGTTTGAAAATACCCGTCCCAAACTCGATTTGCTGCCATCCCTACTAATGATGGTACACGGTAAATTTATATTTATTATAATAACAATATTATTATTTTAGAAATATCTAAATATCTTTTGTTTATTTTATAATATATTAATAAATATTGTATTGGAAATAAAATATATATATTTTTATTTTTATTTTTATTATACTTGTATATTGTATATCAATATATAATTTTATAATATTTAATACACAATATAGTAAATATTATATTATAAATGAGCTTTAAAATAAATAAAATTTGATTTATATCACAATAATATATTTTAAAAAAATTATTTATGAATGTAATAAAAATAAATATATTTGAATGAATTTTGTTGAAGTTAGGGGTCGGATTTATGCACAATTGAGTAATGTTAACATAACAGTATTTCACTTGCATACTAAAAAACCACTTTTTATCTAAACAAAAAAAAGTGGAAACGAGTTGTATTTTTGGATATTCTTTAAAGTCCATTGACCCAAATTTTAAGGATTAGATGTCATTTATCATTTTATATTAAAATTTTAAATATCACTATCTTTTTTTCTTTTTTTTTAATAAAAAAAAATAAAGACTGAAACCAAACAAATAAATGAATGCTTAATGATTTAATTATCATTTTGAGAGAAAGTTATACTAATTAAATATTAGGTAGAGATGTAGACTACTATATGTTGTTGTTATTATTATTATTATTATTATTATTAATCTTTTAACATAATTTATAACACTATCTCGTTGCTCACTTAATCAATAAAATATCATTTAAAAATTAAAATTAAAATTGGATTAGATTAATTTTTTAGAATGTGTCAAAATGCACACCGACATGTAAAAAGTAAGGTCAAAAATAGTAAAAATATTTTAAACAAATATAAAATAAAATAAATAATAAATATTCCCTCTCAGATTATTTTATTTTATTTTATTTTTATCCTTTGTCTTTTCTCCTTCTTTCTCATCTATTTTTCTCCATCTCCCTTTACCAATTCATATGCAAAAATGGCAGAGAGACGGTGAGTTTTGCCAGTCACGCCTACTAGGGCTTTGCGGTATTGTGCTTTGATTCTCATGCAACCTCCACCTTTTGGCGATCGATTGTTTCTTTAGAAAATTATCGATTTTCCATTGTCTCCAACTGTTAGGATTACCGAGTATGCTGCTGAGCCCAAGCCCAAGTCAAAAGGAAAAGCTAATTTTGTAGAAAATAAAAAACTAATTTATTCACTCATAAGTTAAGTTAAATGATACGTTCCCTCACCATTTAATTGAGTTCATTTTAGAAAGTGTTCATAAGTTTTAGGTCGATTCAGAATTTTGTGGAACTAAATTATTCGGTTTGATTTCTAAATTGAAATTGATTTATTTCGGTTTAGTTCCAATATTAGAAAGAAAATCCGATTTATTTTGGTTCGATTCTGGCTCTCTATTTTAGGAATCGAAGAATCGGAACCGAACTGAACCGAACCGACCAACAAATCTGACCCACCCAAACCCGACCAAAAATTGAAATAAGAAATTTAAAATCTAACCTTATCCTATTTTGATAACCAAAGATGCTCTCTCTGCTGGCTCCTGTCTCAGCTTCCAAACGACTCCCTTTTCATTTACTAGTTTCTTCTTCAACTTGAATTTCTGTTTATTGTATGATGTTAGATCAAACTTTCATTTTGATTTTCTTGTATTACGTTGCCCCTTGTTGTTTGGTTTTCTTGTTTGTGCCGTGGATTTTTGTAGAGTTACCAATTTTTAGGGAGACATTAAGCTTTCATTTTGATTTCGTCATCTAGGACTAATTCACTTTGCGCTTTCGCCTTGAATCTTGTCATGTTCTTGCTTGTTGAGAAGAAGTCTGCTTTGACCATGAATGTGGTTGGTGTGGTCAAAGATTGGTTGTTGATCGCGTTCTCTTGATCTGTGATTAAGGATACTGTGACTCCGGTGAATCTGTTTGGATATGGGCTTGCGTTTCTAGGTGTTGCATATTACAATCACTCAAAATTGCAGGCATTAAAGGCTAAGGAGGCACAGAAGAAGGCCTCACAGACCGATGAGGAAGCTGGAAAATTATTGGAGGAGAGGAATGGTGAAGGAGGAGGAGGATCAGCGAAGAAAAATGAGTCACGAGATTAATTTAAGAGTTAATCTAGGAAGTGCATTAAAAAACAAAAACAAAAACAAAAGTATGAAAATAAGGTGCATGGGAGAGGATGACGGATGATGAAGAACAAGGTTTCCAGTTAGAGCAAAAGAAATTGAGGGTATTAGTTTCCTTTTGTTCATTGGATTCATTTTTGTTTTGGGTTCGGTATGTTACTTTCTAGGTTTCAGTTACGGTTTCGTATGCTTGTTATTATGGATGTTGCTTAATAGTATTGGGGATTTGAGACATGTCTTGTTGCTTAATTGCTGAATCATGTATCTTAGTAGAGTAAGAATCTCAAATGCCCTGTATCTTTTTATCGTTGTTTTGTTTTATTCATTTTAGCAACTTATGTGTCTATAGGTGCCACCTCTTTCATTGATGGAGTTTTAGTGTTTATTTTGTCGTATATATTTCATTTGTCTCATGGCATTTATTTTCTATGGTTGACTTTGGTATGTTAGCGTTGTTGCTGAGTCATATGATGATTTGCATCAGTTCTGCGAATTAATTTTTTCTTTTTGGGTAATGTAAAACTTTCATCAGTTATTGCATATATTGTGTTGAAACTAGGTGCTTGAGTTTACACTATTCTACCTTTGCTGAGGGTTGTGTTGGAACAATCCATCTCCTGAGTTCTCTTGAAATCTTTGTATTCGCCAAAGATGCATGTGAGGTAGCGAGTATAGTTATGGTGTTGTTTGGAGCATATGTGCATTTTTTGATTTGATAAATATTGTCTTTGTTAGCAAACTCAATGAAGTTAAGAGCAGTTTGGTCATGCAGCCTACTTCTCACTTATGCAATTTAGGTTGTATGTCATGAGGTACTAACATCCGCTATTACGAACTGATTCCGAACCTGCTCTAAGTGTAATCTTGCAAGCTTTCTCTTTCTTGTATCTTCTTTAACTTAAATTTACTTGAATCTTCTTCAACTTGAATTTCTGTTTATTGTATCCGGGAGTCATTGGCTCAAGCTGTGGCAGAAGAAATGCAGAAAGTCTATCAAACGGAGTTGGGTCCTGCTTCGATTTCAATTACTGTTCTAGGAGAAGTTGTTAAAGATGAAGATGTAAGTGGCTTTTGCTCCATTTATTTATCATTTACCTAGAATGCTAAGTAATCTGATTATATAATAGCCCATAAACTTGTGTAAATTTCTGTTTAAATTATTGCCTTAATTTGAAACTTAAACAAATTATTACTTTTAGAGGTACTTTGTTGAGGTGAATAATATAAATGATGATGAAAATGCGGAGAATTTGAGCGAAAATGAAGTTAACGGAAATGAGAACATGTAAGCTTCATATAGTTGAGTTGTTATGGCTGTCATAATTATTGAATCTTTTCTCTGTTTTTTTTTTCTTTCATCAATAATGAAAAATCTAATACCCTTATTTGATAAATAGGGTACCCTATTTTCGGACAGGAACTGAATCAAAACCGAAAAATAGGGTATCCTATTAAATGGGATGGATTCCGATTTCAAAATTTAGGAATCAAATTTATTTAAAGTAGGTTACAGTTTCAAGCAGAATCGAAACCGAAACTTAATTTCAACATTTCTAGTTCACTCCTTCAAGTGCTACTAGGACATGTTTGGTTCACTGTACTGGACTGTATTAGGATACTGTACTGTATATATATATATATATATTTTTTACAATGTTTGGCAACTTAATAGGGTTGCACTGAACAATAATTTAATACGAGTGTGGTGACTAGGCTTGACCCGTGTCCCCCCCACCGGTCAAACCTGGTCTGTACATTTATCAGAACGCCCTAGCCTGGTCTTAGCCTTTTCTCTTTCACTCATAACAAATCCCAGCCACCCCTAAACACAATCCAAAGGTCAAAGACAATTGCGTTACTGCAATGCTAATCACTTGTCGTCGCCGCTGCCACCAACCTACAAGTCTGATTTTCCGGTCTGCCTACGCCGCTGCAAGGTCCATTTTTGATCATCTCAAATATGCTCACTACAATTTTTCTCTGAAGAATCTAGCCCTTTTCCCTCTCTTTCCTCAACCGTAGCCATCTATTCTTTAATAAACGTTTGCTATTTCCCCTGGTTCTTCATTCTCATTTCTTCTTGTTTTCTTTCCTCTCTGTATATATACCTTTTTCTATTTCTATTTCGTTTGTCTGGTTCGGTTAGTTTGTCGACAAGAATTTAGTTTTAGAACTTTATTAGAGATGAGTTCTATTATATTTGGTGCATATTTGTTGTGTGAAGTTGATGCTGATGATTGATTAGGTTATTGGTTTGTAGTATGTTGAGTTTGAGTTGAGAGATAAATGGGTGGAGATGCACATAGGGCGTTTGAAAAAATGGCTGAAAGAATTTAAATGTTGAATAATTAAAACAATGAATTAAATGTCCTTCTATGAGAGGGTAGTTTCAATTGATCAAGGACCATTTTGTGCCAAAGGTTGTATAATATTTTATGAAACCTCCTAAAGTAAGCCATCATTTTGTGCCAAAGGTTGATTCCGTTTTATTTTATAATTAAAAGTCTTTGATATGAACTGGGTCTGTTTGCTTTATGATTTATACTCAGTTTTTGCACTATAATTGTGATCAAGTACCAATGCTAAACTAAAGCATTTCTTTTTCTTTTAAAAAAAATAACATTTGATTTGAATTATAAACTTTTGTTGCCCAAAATTTTCATTTTGTGATGATTGAATATATGCTTAATTTGTTTTTATACCCTTCTTTTGGCTTATTTTCATAGTTTGTTTTCAATTGCAGAATTTCGAATGTGAAAATCTTATTCTTAATTTATTCTTTTTCCCTGCTACCATAATATGAACTTTAAAGTGAGGTTAATTTAGTTGCTAAGAATATAAGAAAAATAATAAAAGAAACAACTTTGCTTTTTATATTGTTGTATTAATTGTTTTGCTTTTAGGAGTCTACATGGTGACGAAACAACATCCAACAATTTGTCAGATAAAATTTGAGAACAAGCCTAAAGAATGACATTACTTTCATAGCTTACACTAAAAGCTTTGTAAGTACAAAACAATAATCCTTGTCTTCATGAAATGACCTACCATCAAACAACACTTGATAATTGTAGGAATGATCTTCTTTCTTTCGTTTGATATTCTAAATACTAGTGGTTTTGGATGGAATGACTGAAAAAATGTGTAGAGGTGGATCGTGAAGAAGTTTGGCAATTGTATGTACAAGTTAGTGTTTATGACTTTTTGTGTATTAAAAAGTTGACTTTTTGATATATATTTTGACAAATTGATCTATATTTTCACTTGATTTTTATACTATAGTCTCATAGGGAACTAAAAAATTGGAGATAAAAGTCATGCCCACTGTATGAGAGGCTAGCAAACATTTATGGAAAAGATCATGCAACTGGACATGGGGCAAAACTCTTGTTGAAAAGGTTAATGAAATAAACTAAAAAGAAAAAATTAATATTGACCATGATGATGATATTGAGGTTAATGAAGATATTAATTTTCCAATGTACTTTTCCCGACCCTCGAGTTCTCAATATCTTACTCAATCCGGCTCAACAACATCGAGTAGGAAAAGATTAAGACCCAAAGACAGTAAATTCGAAAGTATCAGGGAGGTTGCCACAATATTTCAAGAAGCATATACAAAGTCAGCAGAAAGCATAAATATGATAGCTAAACACTTGTTAGGTCAATTCTGAGGTAGAAGCGATGTTGCTGATCAACTTTCAGGTATGAGACGTGCTGAAGAGAACTTATGACCCTATATCTTATACTACAAAACCTCCACCAGATTGTAGCATTCAAGCATCTAAGGGGTGAGCGAAAATTGACATATCTGAGAATGTAGTTGCGTGATAGCAGGGGTTTGAATTTTATTTTAAAACGAATGTGTTTTGCTTAAGAATTATTACAAGAGTATATATATATATATATATATATATATATCTTTATGTTATGATACATTGATAATTTTTGTATTGGGGCATTTTGGATCAAGATTGTGTTAATTGTTTATTTTTTGAAAGTATCTTTAATGTGTGTTTGGAGAGATCTATATTTGGGTAAAATTAAGGTAACAAATATTATGTTGTCAAAATTTTTTTAATTTAAAATTTAAGCATATTAAATTATTAGATTCATAACAATTAATTATAATTAAGACAATTTAAAGCTTGTATAAATTAATTATACGATTTGTATAACCTTAATTATTATTTATAGATGTTAATATAATATTATGTATATCAACCATTCATTAGATTATTTAGTAAAAGTAAATTTCATATCCATAAAAAAATTTAGCTCAACAATTTATTTTTTATTAGTAGGATAAATATAAATATAATTTCTAAATAGTGTGTGGGTGTGTGTATATATATATATATATATATATATTCAATTAATTATATATTAAACATTAACGTAATTTTAAAAAATTAAAATATTAATACAATCCAATATATCACATCACCAAACGTGTGTCAACTAATAATATGTGTTACACCAAATATAGTACAAGTTTTAAGGGTTTTTCACTTGCATAGTTCAAAAATATTCTTCATTTATGTTTATAAAGCTTTCAAATCACTTCTATTTGGGGTTAATTACAATGATTTTGGATAAAAATATTTTTTTATATTAAAACTCAAAATTTTAAAGTTGAAATTTTTACGTTTAATTGTAGTTTTTCATGTGAATCTTGAAAAAAAATTAGTAAATCTTTGAGAAAATGATTAAAAACTAGTTTATAAGTGATTCGGTATCAATTTATTTGTTTTTATTATAATTTTGAAATTTAGAGAGAGAATCATTAAAAAAAAAAAAAAATTACTGTTTACTCGACGAAATCACTGTTTACTCAATAAAAAATACTATTCTCTTGATGAAAAATATTGTTCTCTCGATAAAATTACTTTCCCTCGATGAAAAATATTGTTCTCTTGATGAAAATGCTTTCTCTTGACGAAAAATACTATTCCCTCGACGAAAAACATTGTTCTCTAGATAAAAACACTATTATCCAAAAATTAGAGATATTTTTGTCCAAAATCGTTGTAATTGACCCCAAATAAAATAGATTTGAATATTTAACCATAAAAATAAATGGGGAGTGTTTTTGAGTTACAGAGATCAAAAACCTAAGTTTTAATTTAATCTATTATAGTACAATCTAATCTAGTGTGCTATATGTTCTTTAAATACTTATAAGGAAGGTTAATTGTTCGTCGTACATCCCTTCAATATTTGTAGCAAGGGTAAAAAATCTCACAAAATATGAGAAATTTCTTCGGTGTATTATAATAGTCTAGATTTAATTTTTCAATAGAATTTTAATTGTATTTTTCATGCTACCACAATTAGAGGTGGGAAAAAATTGGACAAACGAATCGATTTGATTTGGTTTTAGATGGTATTGATTCGATTATTATAGTCTAGATTTAAACTTTTGTAGTTCGATTTTCGGTTCAATCTAAAATTGAATTAAACTGGTAAAATAGTTTATTTTATTTATATTTATATTAATCATTTAAATTGATTATATTGTATTAAAAATATTTTTTATTCATGAATTTTTAAATATTTAAACAAAAAAATTATTTATTTTTCACTTGAATCAAAGCTAAAAAATCAAATTGAAAAAAAAAACTAAATCAATTAGTTTGATTTTATATTTCTTTCAGTTTAAGTCGATTTTATTTTTTGAAAATCATAATATTTAATTCGAATTTTGGTTCAAATTAATCCGAACTGAAATTTGCTCACCCCAAACTATAACTCTTACATAATGATAATGTGTGTTTTAAACTATATAATTTTATAATTTTAGTTAGTAGATACATACATACATATATATATATATATATGTATATAAAATGAGGAGAAATGAATATCAATTTTATACCTATTTCTTATATATATGATATAGTGTTCTCTATATCCACTCCATTCTTATTAAATATTCTCAATATTTTGTTATATTCCCTCCACACCCTTTAACTATTCTATTGGGAATTAAACATATTATATGTAATGGAAATATAAAATTATTTTAATTAATTATATTATTTAAATATTTATTAATTCTCAATTATGTTTTATAATATCAATTAAAGATAAAATAATTAAGATTTTACCTTAAATTTTCACTATCAATGGGGTTAAAACAACATTTTCTCAAATTTTTTCAAATTCATAACTTTGAATGCTGTTTTAACCATCAAGACATTTAAATTTAAATTTATGTGTTAAATACAAAGTTATAGATCTTTGAGTCTTCTTTCCAGAACTTTTTTAAATCGTGTTAATCTATTATTAGACCTAAAAATTATGAACCAAATACAAAAACTACATGAACGTATTTTTCTAAACCAACCACCCATTTATGTGGTCTTTAATAATAATGTACATAATGTAGAGAATTAGGGTTTTAAGATTTTTCTAAATCATAATTATGCAGAGTGTCTTTTCTTAAATTATAGTTATTAAAAAGAGACAAATTAGGGTTTTAATTCTTTGAGAATTTTTAGCCAAGATAATTTTTTTTCAACTCTTAAAGAAAATTCTCTCTCTTATTCTTCTCTCATTCATAAATATTTTTTTAGGCAAAAAATTAAGTTTATATAGGTTTTATATTTTGACTTTATAAACCAAATTCAAATAAAAAAGTCACTAAATAGATTCTTAATTTTATTAGTAAATATTTTTAAATTAAATACTATTTAATTAATCTAATTAATTAAATAATATTATCCATCTATACTTAAATACAAATACTTTACATAATTATAATTTAACCCCAATAGTTTCTAAAACTATTAAATAAATCCTTAAAGATTATGAATTTAATAATTAAGTCTTTAAGCATTTATCTATATAATATAACCTTAATTTCTCAATATTTTTTAATGTGTGACCCATTAGGTTTTTATGTTAGTAATGAAGATTACTTATAGACTTTTTAAGTCTAGATAAATTAATCTAATTAATTTATCCTCAATTAACTTCTTAATTAAGAAACTAATTTCAAAAGATTAAGAGTGGCATATAGCAATGCATTATGACCCCAAATTGACCCCAAATTGAGAAATAATACTAAATTAGTAAAATCTATTCCATATACGATTATCGTATGATACAATCATTTCACTTTATATATATTCCGCCAAAGATTCTAGAGTATAAGAAATATCTACTCTATTAAATTATGGTTATTGAAACTTTTAACTAAAACTGATAATATAATTTTAGAATTTTTGAAACTCTTTTCAGAACTCGTCATGGCCATGAATTTATATTATTACTTATGTTAAAATGACGTCCCTTAGAATATCGACTTTATGTTATCTAGAGCGATGAATCCTTTATTGATCTCTCACAACTTTCGCGTGCTTTTCATATTGCCCAATCATTACAATATGCACAATCTTGCTATGGACGACAGATGTATAATGTCAAAATATATATAATCCATAAATAAGGTATCATAAAGATCTCAAGTCTAAGGATCAGTCATACTATCGTAACTGAGAGAAATCCCATAAACACGTGAATAACACTCCATATGAGTTCTTAACTTGGTCAGTTCGATCTACTTGTTCCCTAACAAGCATTCATATGTTAGACTAAGTGAACATCTTCACTAATAGATTATGAGATCATATACCTTCTTTCTCTAAAGAAATAGATGTAACATATATTGATCTAATTTGAATTTATTAATATCCTATTATTAATAATCCTATGATCGATAACATTTAAGAATGACGGGTTCTCATAAATTAAATTTAAATTAAATTTTCTAATTGTCATTATAAGGACTTTATATATAAGTAGTCAACATAAGCAAAACTTATAAATTAATTGTTAATTTTATTTAACAAATATAATAATGTACAATTACGTATTTATCTTTATTGGATCTAGAGTATATAACCAACATATTCCTTATATATATATATATGTATATATTTATGAGAAAATTTTTGTTAGAAAATTAAGCAAGCAAACCTATGAAGACAAATAAAAGATGATAACATGCCATCTCTTAGTCAGAAGAAGCAGCACTGTAGAGATGACAATCTCCCTCAATAATTTTTTCTTTAAATTTATTGATTAAGTATGATAATGATACAACAATATAGCTATTACTATCTGGGTTGATGTGCAAGTGTAACACCCAGATCATTCCATAAATATATAAATATGTGGTAGAAAATGATGTGGCTAATAATTAAGGTAAATTTCTCAAAAGTCTTATTTTGATTCACACATAGTGTCCCGCATTTCAAACAAAAATTAAAAGAAAAATAACTTGTACAAGTGCCTGAAATTCATATCCTCCCAAGATTCATTACTTCAATAAATTCCTTTCACTTTCTTCTAATTAAGAGAATTTAATTATAATTTTCTACATTATATATGCTATTAGATATTTTCCCCTGCCTTCTAATATATTCCAAAAATTGTTTGGTACAAATTAATACAATAAAGCCATCTTTTTAAATTGAAATATGACATATGCTGTTAGATATTTAGCAATCTATTTTTTCTTTTCCATATATACTTATATACATAAACATATATGCATACATATATATATATATATATTAATTCTATAAAGTATAATTGTAGTAAATTTTATCTAATGAAATTTAATTCTATTTATCAATTCAACTATTTGAAAGTTGAAGGCACCTGTACTAGACATCGGCGGAGGTATAATGTGCGGGATCACTTCCCGAACGCGTGACTACTAGAAATGATAAAGAGAGGTATTGCCGTCACACGACAAGTGCGAAATTGCTCACCCAAGGACCAAGACATGTATGTCTGTGTATTTTAAAATTTTAAACAATTTAAACAAATGATCAATATATGTAAGGTACACATACTTTAATGTCGATCTAAGAACAAGTTACTCGTTAAGTTTGTAGCGTATCACACACACTGAGTTGTTGGTGACAGGTTTCGATTACCCGGATTCGTATTTGGAAACTTGTGGAAGAAAGGAAACTTATGGAAGAAAGAAAACTTGTGAAACTCTTTTCACCTTTTTCTTATCTTTCCCTTTCTCTCTATTATCTTCTTTTGTCTCTTTTAAAGTTTTGTTCAAATTACAAACTCATCACCATTCACCAATAGCCTTCACTAAAAAGGGGAGAAGAAGATGAATAGTATTTGACTTTCAAACATCAATAGTAAAAAGACACTTCACAAAATCACATGGTGCCATTTGTTAAACAAGGATCCATTCAATTAAATAATAATTATTTAATCATTAATAAATAAACTATTTATTTCTTAATATCATTGTAACAAAAATATATTTTCTTAGTTTTCAAATGTTCGTAAATCATATTTACGTAATTTGAATTATTACTGAAATATTTTTCACGCACACGTATACTAGTACGTCTTGGCCAGGAAATTAATTCTTTACAATAAAGAATTAAATTGTCTTCCGATCAAGTATCGCAATAATATTATTAACTAAATAAATATTATACATGGAAATAACCATTATCAACAAGTAACCCATATGAGTGTGATTGCCTAGGTTCATCGTGAATTGGACATGAGTGGATATAAACTCTTTCACATCACTTCGATACAAATTCTTGTAGCCAAAGTTCCCAATGATCATGTGCAATCTCTAGTAAAATACTATGATCCCCAGACATTAATGAATGAACCCATATAGTCGTACGTGCATGTAATAACGTCCCTCTACTGTCGACTCTTGATCAAGTGCTAGTTATAGAGTCGTCAAACCCCTAACTTAATTATAGAAATAAGGTCTTAAATCATTATGAGATTCGTGTATCTGAAAACTCCTTTTTAGAAATATGTACTTTGGCCAGAGATTTCATTTTCCATGTATGACATCCCCTCTTAGGATCTCAAGCTCAAATATCTGAGCCAACAGATTCCATCTTGGTCATCACCTGTCCTCATACATTAATAACACATTGCCAGCAAGCTTCTTTCACCAAGCATGGCTAGTCCCGTACAATATACATAAGTGAATGATATGCTTCAATGAAGATGGTAGCCGTGATACCTCAGGTCAAAGAACTAGTGGTATACTAGTACAGCTGTGTGACGTATCATTGACTGTGGATAATCACCCATTTGATTCATCACGTTTGGTCATGTTTAGTAACACGTTCTCTAACGTATTACCCATATTTATACTCATGTGACATGAGACTCGTCATCCAATTATCAGCATCCAATACTAATCCTTGACAGCATTAAACATACCAGCATATAATGTCATCGTCCTATATGACATTACCTTAATCGGGAACTAATTCGGATGCATTCAAATAAAAACTCTATACTCATATTTATAACTCTTTGTAGATAGAGTCTTGACATCATAATACATCACGAGATCTCATTCTACATTAATTATTTATTAAGCAACTGTAAATGCAAAATGATATAAAACGTTATTTTATTAATCTTAAATAATTTACAATTAATTACAAAAATATATATAATATACAAGGAATGATATCACTAAACCAAATGACATGATTGGTTCTAGGACATATCTCCAATAAACTCCTATTTGCACTAGAGCCAATCACCGTGGTATCCAATACCCATCCTCTCCATGTGATAATCAAGTTTCTGCTGTGTCTTCGGCTTAGTTAGTGGGTCCACAACGTTATTTGTAGACGGGATTTTTTGCACGACCAGGTGTTTATCTGCTATAAACTCTCTGATCAAGTGGTATTTCCTTTGAATATGTTTAGACTTCTGGTGAGACCTCGATTCCTTAGCCTAAGCTATGGTTCCATTATTGTCACAGTACAAATCTACTAGGTCAACTATGGAAGGAACCATACCGAGTTCTGTTAGAAACTTACGGATTCAGATCTCTTTCTCAGCTTCAGAAGCAGCGATATACTCAGCTTCTATAGTGGAGTTAGCTATGGTAGTCTATTTAGAACTCTTTCAACAAATAGTACATTTATTACATATGAAGGCAAATGCAAAAATAGACTTTCTATCATCCACATTTGATTGGAAATAGGATCAGTGTAACCTTGAAGTTTTAACTCACCTCCCCCATAGGTCAACATTAATTCTTTAGTTTTTCTCTTTTGACCACAGTCTAATGTTCTTCTCCTGGATTTGCTTGACATCGACTCGTAATACTCACAGCATACGTTATTTTAGGTCTAGTACATAGTATGGCGTATATAAAACTACTTATTGTCGAAGCATAAGGAATCTTCTGCATACGCTCGTGCTCAACTTTAGTCTTGGGTCCCATCTCTCTCAAGAGATGTACCCCATGACTGCAGGGTAAAACACCCCTTTTAAAGTTATCAATACTGAACTTCTTTAGTACTTTATCTATATACAGACTCTGGGAAAAACCTATCATTCCTTTTACTCTATCTCTATAAAAGTAAATACCCAAAATGATGGTTGTTTCTCAAAAGTCTTTCATGGAGAAAACATTTGACAACCACAATTTAGTTTCAGATAACATGTCCACATCATTTTTTATGAATAATATGTAATCTACATATAATACAAGGAATGTGATGACATTATTATTCTCATTTTTTAGACATACGGTTCATTAATATTCTTAATAAAGTTAAACGATTTGACTATATCATCAAATCGTATATTCCAGCTTCTAGAAGCTTGCTTTAACCTGTAAATAGATCCTTGCAACTTACAAACCTTACGATTATCAACAGAGGTAACAAACCCAACAGGTTATTGCATGTATATGGATTCCTTAATGAAACCATTGAGGAAGGCTGTCTTTACATTTATCTGCCATCTTTCATAGTTATAATAAACTACAATAGCAAGTAATATCCGAATGGATTTCAGCATGGCTACTGGGGAAAAGATTTTATCAAAATCAACACTTTATTTTTTATTACAACCTTTTGCCACCAACTTAGCTTTAAAAGTCTTCACTTTTTTATTTTTGTCAATTTTTCGTTTGTAAACCTATTTATAACCGATAGAAACAATGCCTTCAGTAGATCAACAAGTGACCGCACTTGATTAGCAAATATGGATTCCATTTTGGATTTCATGGCATCTAGCTATCTTCTAGAATCGATATCTAATATCACTTCTTCATAGGTTCTAGGATCTTCCCTCTATATATTTTCTTCAATCATAAATGATTCATAATCATTTTCAAAAATGAAATAATATCTCTGAGGAGAGCGTAATATTCTAGTAGTTCTACGAAAAGTTTGGTCTACAGAAGACTAAGGATCAGATCGAATTAGTTCATCAATATGAATTGGTTCATCTGCATTAATAGGCTTATCCACTTGAGGTTAATTTTCATCAAGCTTTTCAAACTCCTCTGAAAGCTCATTCTTTTTACCTACACCATCGTCGTCAATAAATTGATTCTCGAGGAACTGTGCGTGTCTACTAA
This sequence comes from Cedrela odorata, assembly GCA_035584115.1. Taxonomy (NCBI): domain Eukaryota; kingdom Viridiplantae; phylum Streptophyta; class Magnoliopsida; order Sapindales; family Meliaceae; genus Cedrela; species Cedrela odorata. Next base: position 10,126,302 of record JAXCLQ010000015.1, read on the forward strand.
TCAAAATCTTTCAATCAGCATGAAAGTAGAAATAATATCCTAAACTATATTTAGGATATTCAATGAATTGACATTTTTCAAACTTAGCATCCAACTTTCCAGTGTTAACTAATTTAACATAAGCTGGACATCCCTAAGGCTTCATATAATTGAAGCTTGGAAGCTTCCTATATCATATCTCATATGGTGTCTTAGGAACTGCTTTCGATAGAGTCCTGTTCAAGATGTAAATTGCGGTATTTAGGGTATATCCCCAAAAATATGTAAGTAAGTCAGTGAAGATCATCATGGATCATACCATACCCAATAAAGTACGATTCCTCATTTCTGATACACCATTATACTGTGGTGTATAAGGAGGTATAAGCTGAGAAAGCATAACATTATCTTTAAGAAATTCAAGAAATTCTAGAAATTCAGTACTTAAGTATTCACCTCCACGATTAGATCGTAGAATCTTAATACTCTTTTCTGTCTGTTTCTCTACTTCATCTTTGAATTCTTTGAACTTTTCAGAAGATTTAAATTTGTACTTCAATAAGTATACATAATCATACCATGAATGATCATCGATAAATGTTATGAAGTATGAGAAACCTCCTCTGGCCATTTCACTAAATGGACCACATATATCAATATGTATCAATTCAAAAACTTCATCGGCTTTTTTTCGTTGTCTAACAAAAGGTGATTTTGTCATCTTTCTTTGAAGATAGAATTTAGGTTCAGAACCCAATGAACTTATTAGTCCATCTTTACCCATCTTCATAATCCTTTTGTCTCCAATATGACCCAATCTATGATGTCATATAAGTTTTGAGTTAATTTCATTTCTAGATCTTTTCTTATTAATAGTATCAGTCATGTTAATTTCATTAGTCTCAAGAACATATAAACCATTTATATTTAAGCCAGTGTCAATCAATTTATTTCTAAAATAAATACAACATTTACATCCATCAAACATAAAAGTGTAACCTAGTTTACACATTTGATGGATTGACTAAATATTTTTATTGACAGTATCAAAATACATAGTTTTGTATGATACAAAAACATAACTCGAAGGCAGAACAATTATGTACATCCCTGAGTAAGTGGCAGCAATTGTTGCTCTATTTGCCAACTTGAGTGTCACTGCACACTTTTCTAATAACTACTTACAGTAAAGGTTTTGTAACGACATACATATATGAGAAGTGACAGCTGAATCAATTATCCAACTATTTGAATATGAACTAATATCTAATTCAGTTTCAATAACATAACAAGAAAGCATATCTTGCGCCCTCTTCTGTCTCAGGCTCTCCATGTAAAGAAAATAGTTTATCTTCCATTGCCCAAGCTTCTTGCAATAACGACACTTATCATTAGCTTAGCTACCAGTAACTTGTTTGCTTTTACCCTTCTTCTTGTTCTTGGAGACTCCTCCTTTGGGCCTATCCCCAAAGGACTTCTTGCTTTTCCTTTTCGATGTCATACCATAAGATAACATAGCAAGAACGGTCTCCTTCCCTTTCCCTTTTGAGACTCTCTTATGAAATGAAACAATTTCATTCATAAGTTCAGGAAGAGTATATTCCAATTTGTTTATGTGATAATTGGTAACAAATTGGTCAAAGCTAGACAGAAGTGACTGAAAGATCAAATCCATCTACAACTCAAAATCTATAGAAAACCCCAAATTATCCAACTGACCTATAAGGTTTTTCATCTTCATAAGATGGGACTCTAGTGGCACTCCTAAACTAAGCTTTATTCCAAATAAAGCAGTGGATAACTTGCATCGCCTATAATTGGAACTTTTTCCAAACAATCCTGCCAAAGAACGATAGATCACTGAGGCATCCTTTATGCTCTCATGCTAAACCTATAAGTCATCACTCATAGATGCCATCATATATGATCTAACCTTGAGATTATCATCCTTCAATTTCTAAAAGGTCTTAATCTCTTTTAGAGAAGCCTCACTAGGAAGGGACATAGACATAGGCCTTTGAATAACATAGCCTATCCACTCATAATCTAAAACAATTTTAAGATTCTGATACCAAACCTTAAAATTAGGTCCGATAAGCCTATAAGTGTCAAAAATTCTTAGAAAAAGGATTAAGCATTATTCTCTCACTGAAAAGAGATGATCTGCAGAAAAAATGAAATATATTAGAATGTATTAAATGTATATTTATATTTTATTTTATTTAGTTTTGGACTTTAAACTAAATAGTTCTCCCACTACTTTAATTATATCACAATCTCACTCGATGAAAAAACTGTAACCACATTACAGGTTTTTTGTGGGTGATCTTATTCTTATCAAACTCACAAAACCTTGCCTAATAATTAGTGGTCAAGCAAGCCCAATAAGTCAGAAATTCATTTCTGTTTGTAACTTATTGCAAGACATGATTAATCTACCTCTAAGAGAAGACATATCACCTAACAGTTATTGGTGCCTTAACCTAGTTAGGTTAGGCTTAACGCCTTTTCTTGAATAGAAGTGAAATCAAACCCTTCACTTAACAGTTATTGGAAGCCAAAGACCCCATATCAAGAAACAGGTCAAACAAACTATGATACCCTATGAAGACCCTCGCCTAACAGTTATTGGGTTACTCCATCAAATATACCTATAACATATAGACTACATTGGAAGGTTTGAACATAATATTTAAATAAAAGGGAGATTTTTATTTAAGGTCTCATTTTAATATACATCACCATGTATATTATTTAACAATGGGTATATATCATTCCAAATGATATCAATATTAAATATTAACCCATTACACATTTAATCATATTAAATATATGAATTAACAATTAATTCATTTTCAAGAGAATTTAATTAATATAATATCAATTGATTGACTTATGTTCATCATTATTCTCCCACTAGAATTCTATTAACTCTAATTGAATCAAAATTAATTAGAATCGCTATTCAATTTAATTTTAATTAAGAATATTATTTTCTTGTTCGATTGAAATAATTTCAACCTCGAAAAAATTTTAATTTCAATAAATTAAATTTTTGGCAACAGAAAATTTACTATTTAAACTAGTGTTTGTGTAAGTTGTGGCTAAAGGAATATTATGATATTTGGAGTTTGTACAAAAATGAAGAAAAGATAAAAATAAAATAATTTTTACTCTTTTTTTTTTTTTTGCAAGTGTTGATAATTTTCTCAACATATTGACACTTTCCCAAAGTATTGATACTCACTTGTTTTACTTAGAAAGTATGGACACTTTTCACAAAAGTATCGATACTTTCCATCTAATTTAGCAAGTGTCTTTATGTTTCTTAAGGTATCAACACTCGATCCTATGGGCTATCAAGTACCGATACTTTCAACTAGTAAGTGTCGACACTTTTTAGAAAAGTATTGACACTCACTCTAAAAAGTGTCGACACTTTTTAGAAAAGTATTGACACTCACTTTTATTATGATAGCATGTATCGATACTTTCATAAAGTATCGACACTTTCACTAGCAAGTATCGACACTTTTCAAAAAAGTTTGATACTCACCAAAACAGAATGTTATTGGAACGTCAGGTATCATCTTCTTTGCTTTAAGTATTGATACTCTTTACAAAAGTATCAATACTCTGTTAGAACAGACCGATACGCAAACATTTTTAACAATTTCAAATATTTTCTAAATATGCTTAAGTCAAATCAAAACAACTTCATTTATTTTTATAAGCATAATAATAATTATTAATCATATTAACAACTTCCATTATCATGTTTTCAACATAAAATTATCACTAAAACCATTTTCGATAATTTTATCAATAATCATCCAAATTAAACTCATTTGATCAAATCAAAACATAATCATTTTCCGAGCCACAAGAAACACATATATAAACATGATCAACATCCAAACACATGATTTTAAAACATACATACATAAACATGTCAAATGGCTTTGATACCACTTGAAAGTTGAAGGTACTCGTTCCCGACATCGGTGGAGGCACGACGAGCGGGATCACTTCCTGAGCGCGTGACCACCGAAAATGATAAGAAGAGCCACTTCCGTCACATGGTAAGTGCGAAATAGCTCACCAAAGGACCAAGACATGTATGTCTGTGCATTTTAAAATTTTAAACAATTTAAACAAATGGTCAACATGTGTAAGGTACAAATACCTTAATGTCGATCCCTGAATAAGTTACTCGTTAGCTTCTTGGTGTGTTACACACACCGGGTTGTTGGCAACAGGTTCCGGTTACCAAGATTCGTATTTGAAAACTTGTGGAAGAAAGGAAATTTGTGAAACTCCTTTCACCTCTATACTCTCTTTCTCTTTCTCACTCTATTCTATTCTTTCTTCTCTTTTTGAGTTTTGTTCAAAATAAAAACTCATCGCCATTCATCAATGGCCTTCACAGGAAAGAGGAGAACAAGATGAATAGTTTTGGTTTCTCTCTATTTTCTCAAAATGTGAAAAGCCAAATGTATTAAGTTCAAAACCCAAATTGCCACTTTTGTATTTTTTTTCAAAACCAAGAATATCATGTGTCCATATTTTCATCCAAGCACTTTGTTAAATAACAAAGTAAGTGGATTTCACCTAGCACTCACCTATGGATGGATTCCAATTCCAATATAATTTTCATTAATCTAATTAATGCACCAAAATATTTCAACATATAATATATATTAATCATATTAATATTAATATATATAAGATATTTTAAGAGAGAGAGAATGTTTATTTTATTTTATACAATATAAAATAAAATATAATTATTACAATTTAATATTATACCATATATACAATTAAATGTAATCATTACTTAATAATGTTTGACTTTCAAACATTAATTGTAAAAAGACACTTGGCAAAATCACATGGTACCATTTGTTAAACAATGATCTATTCAATTAAATAATAATTATTTAATCATTAATAAATAAATCATTTATTTATTAATATCCTTGTAACAAAAATATCTTTTTTTTTAATTTTCAAATGTGTGTAAATCATATTTACGTAATCCGAATTATTATCGAAATATTTTTCATGTACACGTGTGCTAGAATGTCTTGACCAAAAAATTAATTCTTTACAATAAAGAATTAAATTGTCATCCGATCAAATATCGCAACAATATTATTAACTAACTTAATAAATATTGTACATGGCAATAACCATCATCAACAAGTAACTCATATATGTGTGACTGCTTAAGTTTATCATGAATTAGATATGAGCAGATATGAACCATTTTGCATCACTTCAGTACAATTCCTTATAGCCGAAGTTTCCAATAATCATGTGCAACCTCTAGTAAGATGCCATGATCTCTAGACACTAATGAATGAACCCATATAATCGTACATGCATGTAATAACATCCCTCTGATGTCGACTTCCGATTGAGTGCGGGTCATGGAGTTGTAAAACCCCTAACTCAATCATAGGAATAGAGTCTCAAATCATATACGGGATTCGTGTATCCAAAAAGAAATTTTTGGAAACACGTACTCTAACTAGAGATTTCATTTCCCATATATGACATCTCTGCCTAGGATCTCAAGCTCAAATATTTGAGTCAGTAGATTCTATCTTGGTCATCGCCTGTCCTCATACATTAATAAAACATTGCCAACAAGTTTCTTTCATCAGGCGTGGTTAGCCCGGTGCGTTATACACAAGTAAACGATGTGCCTTAATGCAGATGGCAACCATGAAACTTATATCAAAAGACTAGTGGTACACTAATACGGCTGTGTAATGTATCATTGACTGTAGATAATCACCCATATGATTTATCACATTTGATCATGTTCAGTAACACGTTCTCCAACATATTACTTATGTTTGTACTCTTGTGACATGAGACTCGTCATCTAACTATTAGCATTCAATACTAATCATTGACAATATCAAATATACCAACATGTAATGTTATAATCTTATATGACATTACCTCAACTGGGAACTGATTCAGATGTATTCAAATCAAAACTCTATACTCATATTTACAACTCTTTATAGATAGAGTCTTAACATCATAATATATCATGAAATCTTATTCTGCATTAATTATTTATTAAGTAACTATAAATGCAAAATGATATAAAACATCATTTTATTAATCGTAAATAATTTATAATTAATTACGAAAATATATATAATATACAATGAATGATATCACTTAACCATATAACACTATTGGTTCTTTAACACTATTAACAAAACCTGAAATTTACAATGTACTTTATATTATATAAATAAATTTCTCCTTGTAATCCCTTTATTATTTTTAACCTTATTAAGATTTTGTTATGTTGAATATTAAACAGTAAATTATGCTGAAAAGACAATTTTACATTCTTTTTCCCCATCATTTTCTCCTCTTTCCTTTTCTCTCCTCATGATCTCCTCTTTTTGCATTTCTTTTAAAGAGTACTTCTATGTTTACCCTTGAGGTAAGACCAAATTTTACAAAGACAATTTACATTATTTATCTGTTTGCTACTCGGAAAGCATCTAGGCAATTATTTTTTTGAACAGTAATAATAATAATAATAATAATAATAAAATCAATTCATAAATTGATCCAGTGGTATTAATTTTTTTTTATAAATTAATAAAGATAAAAAACACAATCTTAATAAAATTGTTTTTAATGTTTTTTTTTTGTTTTACAATATTACTCTTTTACCATTTAATATAATTTAATTTTACACCTAATTAAGATACAAAACCTTATATTTTATCAGATATATTGTAATTATACAAGCCTGCAAAAGGCACATTAACTGATCCAATCCATAAATTACCATCCTTCTCTTGCACTTCACTTATCGATCTCCATTTCTTTCTACCTTTTTCTTCTAATATCTCCAATACATCACCTTCCTCGCTTAACCTCACACCCATTCCTCCATTCCCACTAACCTTAACCAAACTTGAATGAATTTTAACGATGTCCACTGGTAGATTAACCAAAACTTTGCCAATCCAAGGATTTGAAAGAACAAATTCTGTAATCCCTTTTCTTCTTGAATGTATACCAACCCAATATCCTCCTCTAGGGCTCTTCCTTATGTTGTCTGGAAATCCTGGCAATTGAGCAACAACTTCCAAACTTCCTGCTTTCGATGTTTTTAGCCAATATCTCAGAATTCTGCAGCTTGTTGTCTCTGCAAGTAGAAGATAGCTGCCTTCTTCACTTAAAGCCACACCATTTGGAAATGAAAGATTGTCGAGAAGAACAGTTACTTGTTTGCTTTCTTGGTCATATTTCAATAGCCTTCCTGTTTTGTCTCCACTCAATATTACAGATATGTGGTTCCTGCAAATTCCAGGTTAATTGTACATTTTAATTGGATTAATTATTTAGATAAAATCTAATGTCATGTATTCGTGGTTGTGGTTGTGTTTGTGGTTGTGGTTGTCGGTCATTGTATTCTCCAACTACAGGATATGCATGCATGCATGGAGTCTACAGAAAATACGACAAAACAATTTTCTCGTGTTGTACCCAAATACAATTCCCCACGACAGCATGACTGGTGAAAACCATGCTTAATTCATGCTTTCAAATATATTCACTTAAGAGAGAATTTTAAATTCATTATCATAGCTGTTGTTATACAAACATCAAGTGCAATTTTTATATCTAATTTAAAAAAATTATAAAAAATTTAACTTTGGAATTTCAGATTTCTTTTAGTGAATTTTGATTCAATAAATGTAAACTGTTCGTAAACGTATGATATAAAAAAATACATGTTTGAGCAAGAAAGTTCGATTTCACAGCATATGGTTATAATTTTCTTAGCATAAATAAATAAATAAAAATATATTAGAAATTGTTCAATTGGATATAAAAATATTTGATCTAATTTAAAGGGCTGGTTGTTATACTCTTTAACAAAAATATCAACATCACATTAATGTCGTGATTATCTTGAAGCCCACGTAGAGTTAGATTGGATGGCAAGATACAATTAGTTTAGAGTTCGAAAATTCTTTCAAAACTTGAACACGAAATCAATTATTTAGATTTGACAAGATGAACCTAACTTGCTAACTAATATAATGTTGATCATGCGGCACGAAAATTAAATAAAAAGTATTAAATGTATGGTATGGTATGGTATGTATATACCTAACCTTCTTTGATATTTAGAACTGCTGTCAGTAAAATAAACAATTCCAGTTGACTGGTCGATGTCTAGACTATTGCAGAATTTGAAAGGAATGCCTTGTGCTTCTGTGGCAATTGTTGTGGCCAAGCCACCTTCAGGTCCCACTTTCAGTAAACCCATATATGCATCAGCAACGTAGAGATCACCATTGCTTTTCCTAAAACACAAACCTAACGGACGCCCACATATGTGCTCCTTTTCGTCGTCTGTCCCTTCACAATCATTCCTGTACAGTTCATAACTTTCAATAAACCAGTTCATTCTTCAAATTCCATACAACTTAGGGTATGATAATCACAAAAATTAGGGTAACAGTTTGTTTATACAATCATTTAATATAATTCTGGAAAGGGTATGATATGATTGTACAAATGCCATACAATTCTTGAACATCGGGGCATGAATTAATGACTTGGATATGGCTAAATTAAATAAAACATGGTTTAAAATTAGGTTAAGATGTATATAGTTAGTTACCTATTGTGAGAAGTCACAGCAAAATTAATCCAACGGCTTTCATTTTGCTGCCATTTGATAATCCGGCCATCGGATACGCCGGTATAAGGACCCTCAGTATGAAAAGCAAGACTTTCAGGACCAATTGCACCCTCAATTAGAACAGCAGCTACCAGTTCCAGCTGAGATTGTGTAAATATTTGAACTTGGGATTTTTGAGATGAAAACGTATTGATGATATTATCAACGGCGAAAAAGGAAAAGAGAAAAACAAGTATGGCTATGGTTAGCCTTGAGCTGAGGAGAGTACTCATCGCGGCAGAGACACAGCAGTCACAGAAAGAGAATAGTTTACTGAGTTTTGAAACGTACGAAAAATGGTAGCTAGTATAGAATAGGAGTAAGGAATAGGATAAATTTATAGAACAATCGGGGAATTTCGTGGCCTAAAATAGCTCTGCCGCGTGTTTCCACGTGGGTGTTTATTAGCTGGTGTTGTGTACTCGCATATCTTGATTGCAGTGGGGCTAAACGAGCCATATTTTAGCAGAATAAAACAAATAATAATTATGACCCTCTTTAATTTCTAAAATTGAATTGCAATTCCAAATATCTTTTCACGAAATCATTATTTTATGACTTGTGGTGTGTGGGGAAAGTTGTTATTGAGTGCGTTGAATATTATATCGTAGCTAAGGAAACTAATAAACGTCAGACCATTTTGATTGATATAAAATAAGTAAGAAAGCTATAGTGGTCTAAATAGTATTTAAGTTGAAGAGGGATATATATGTTCAACTTATCTTCGTGTATAGGTAGAGATGAGATGAATTGTGTGCCAAGTACTATTAAGAGACAGTCAAAGGTTATGTATATAATTATTTTAAATTTTACTATTAATAAAATTTAATAAAAATTAGATCTAAATTAAATTTAATAAGATTGTTGAATGGGTAGCATTAGTTTTTTTTTTTTTAATTTATTTTTTATATAATAAACAAATTTAAAGAGAAAAACACTACTCTCTCTCTCTCTCTCTCTCTCTTTCTCTCTCTCTCTCTACATTATATTTACATGGATCCCTATAACTTACAAAAGTGCAATTTGCAAGTTGTGACAACAT
>JAXCLQ010000015.1:10136162-10163313 GCA_035584115.1 Cedrela odorata
TCTCTCTCTCTCTCTACATTATATTTACATGGATCCCTATAACTTACAAAAGTGCAATTTGCAAGTTGTGACAACATTAATTTTGCTTCGACTTTTTCTTCAAACTTCTAAAATGACTAATGCATTTAACAAATCAATTGTAAAAGGGGATGCAAGATTTTCTTAGATCATATAGTTTCCATTCAAGTTTTGCAAATGTGAAGCACATGATTTAAAATTATGTTTTTATATAATATTATTTTTAAACGATGTAAATTTATTTATTAAGAACATTAATTAATTAAATTAGTAAAATATTTTAAAATAATATAAAAATTATTTATATCAAAATCAGAGATGGAAAATTTTTTTATTTAAATTTATGTATTTTTAAAAAAAATTAAATTTATAAAAAACATATAATATTAAAACATTATATTTTAGTTATATACAATTGTTAAATACACAGGCTCGGTAATGGCCTACGTTAACAAAATCCAAAGTGGTGAGAAGATAAAACTCATTGATTCCCCATGCCTTGATTTATATTGGTAATTGGTCCCATGGATCAGATGGCCCTTCTTTTTTTACGTTGTAGGTCACCATTGTATTATTAAATAAAACAACTATATTTTCTACTTTACAAGACGTCATATATATCCAATCATAACCAAAAAATAAAAATGAATCATGTGTTTGCCTATTATTGTGCACAGAGGTCTCATTAAAATATTGTCAGTAAGAAACTAGTGAGATAAAATTTGATTGAAGAAAAAAAGAATGCAATGCACATTTGTCAAAAAATTTATATAATACTTCTTTTGTAAAAGAATATGCTTTCCTGATTAAATTCTCCACTTTAAGATAATAAAATTAATTTGTTAATATATAAAGTCGAGATACAAATGCTATATACTAACTTCTTAAAAGCTGACGTAGGTAAAGTTTTAGTGAATAGATCAATAAATTTTATCAGAAGAGCATATTCATTTAACATCAATTTGTTAGCTCCTCTACATTCTCTGCTTACTGTATCATCTTCTAATTTAATTTATTATCTTTTAACTTAAGCAATACAAGAAGTATTGTCTTCTTATACTGTTGTTGAAATATTTGTGGAAGAAGATAGTTTCATGTACTTTGGATATGTTGGATAACAAATCTCAACTATATACATTCCCTACTTACTTCATGTAGTGCAAGAATCTCATAGTGATTAGAAAATGTAGTAAAGAAAGTTTGCTTTGTGGATTACCAAGAGATTGCTGTGTTATTGTAATCATGTTCGTGAATAAAATTTGTGAGGATTAAAAAGATATCCAGCATCTACATAACCAATTAATCTTAAATTTTGAATTGGTTCATTGTAATAAAATAATTTTAAATCCATTGTTCTATGAATATAACAAAAAATATGTTTAATGTCTTCTAATGCCGGGAAGTAAGTACAAAACTAAATTCGATTAATAAGTTCATAGAGAAAATTATATTCGGTCTAGGTCATTGTTCCAAATATAATTAAGCACAAATTACATTGAGATATGGTACTTCAAAACCAAATATCTCTTCATCATCTTCTTTAGAGTTAAATGGATCATTCTTAGGATTAAGAGACCGAACAACCATTGGAGTACTTAACGGATGAGCTTTGTCCATATTAAAATATTTTAAAAATCTTTTCAATATAAGCAAATTAATGGATGAATATTATGTTAGATTAATGTTTGATCTACTGGCTGAGACAACGATTAGCTTTTCCTAAATCTTTCATTTCAAACTCTTTTTTTCATGTATTTTGTAGTTTTTAGAACCTTTACAGAAGTTTCAAATATATTCTTGTCATTGACATACACTGCTACAAAAATGGTGAATCTACATTTTGATTTATTTTTAAATAGGCATAGACATATTGGATTAATAATATATCATTATTTTATCAAATATTCACTCAAGCAATGGATGAAGCACATGCACAAAAAAAATTCCTGCACGTCCATCCAAGAAGCTATAGTCGTCATACGGATCTTGTGGAAAAGCTCCTAAAGGACCATGGACATGTACATATGTATATTTTAAAATTTAAACATTTTAAATATAAACAACAAAGTTTAAGAAGTCATACTTCTTTAAATTAGTTTCCGAAAAAGTAAGTCCAACTCCACACTTGCCTCTAAGCGTATCCATACGTCAAATTGGTGAAGAGAGTTCTAATTTTGTGATGGAATTTCCAAGCTTAGGGTATTAGTTTCAACAAGCTAACACAAAGTTTTTTACTCTTAGAAAACCCTAACTTGTTCAATAGGAAGAGAAGAAATCAATGAAACACTTTCAATCATTTTCTTTTCCTCCTTTGTTTGATCTCTTTATTTTTCTTTCTTCCTTCGGTTTTGTTCAAAACAAACACAGGTAAGCTCTAATCCAATTGATACTTTTGGGAGGAGAAGAAAAGAAAAAAAAACAAGCCTAAGTCTAATTGCTTAGCTCTTAACTCTTCTCTTTCAATTACCAAAATAAATCAAATCAAATTGATTTCAATCAATCAATATGTATAACACACATATCTTTCATTCATCAAATGAATAAAATCATACCAAGTGTCAAACAATCCAAGATAGATTCCAAAAATTATGCAATGGACATTAATCACATTAATGTAACATTATAATATATTAATCTTATTAATACATTAAGGAGAGATATAGATACATATATAAATATCATTACTTTAATAATAATATATATGTAATCATTGCTTAGATATTTAATATCATATGAATATATGAAAAATATATTTTCTTTTAATGATATCTGTTAAGAATAGTTCGGAACGTATAAGGATCATGGATGGTGTTCCGAGTTCGACCGCTACCCAAGGAAAGTCGTTCAAATGATAGGAGCTGAGACCTCTTAGAAGTAACTAGGAGGCTTGGATCGAATCTTATCCTAAGGACGCACCGCAAAGGCCTCGACCATAGCTCATAAAGGCCTCGGCCACAGCTCAAAAAGGCCTTAGCCTCGGTCATAGCTTATAAGGTCTTGGACATACGGCTCACAAGGGCTTCGGCCATAGCTTATAAGGTCTTGAATATACAGCTCACAAAGGTCTCGGATATGTAACATCTAGGCTTATCATGAGGGAATAACGATCCCCCAAGTAGGGATTGCCTAGATCTCACTGCAATTGCATGTTAGTAAAGAATTCATCTCTTTCCCATATATTTTTAGATTATTCTAAAACAAGGATTCTTGCCAAATTAGGTTTCCTACATAATAAGAATCCTAGGGATACAATCCTGCCAAAAACTAATGCTTAGCTTATGGAATCTCCGTGATTCTCTCACAGTGGGATTCTAGTTGCTAGATTTCATAGTGTTTTACCATATTAAGAAGATGATAACATCTATAAAAGGAGATGAGTGACAACCAAGTAAAGGTACCAAACTCTAGCAAAGAAAAGATATTACGATCTTTTCTTTAGATCTCTTTTCAAAATTTATAAAGTAATACCTTAACTTAAGTATTGAAGGGTTTTTGTTGGGCAACTGGCTTTTTACCCCTATAGCTATTGATTGTGGTTGCAAGTTGAGGAAGAAAAAGGAAAGGATTGTTGCTGATGTACCGAATTCATGGAAGGGATTTTTGCTGCATCAACATCTGGCACTGTCTGTGAGGATACAAGCAAAAAGCCAAAAATCGTCGTAAGAGGAAGAAGCATGGCCACTTTGCGAATGTATGCGACCAGGAATAGGGCGGCGACGAGGGAAAATCTTCAAGATAATGCCCCTGAGGAAAATACGATTGTTAATCAAGATCTCAGTGATCGACCGCCACTAGTAGCTGCCACAAATCATGACTTTGAGGCTTTATCACCACATCAATGACTCCTCCCTCATTGAAAGACAATAGAAGCCACTTAGTTGGCTAGGCGATTGGCTGAAAATGAGAAACAACATGCGAAAAAGGACAGATAAATTCAAGCTCTAACAGAGGAGATAACAAGGATGAAGAAGATATTCCAGGTAAGACCCTCTGCAATGGACATACCTAAATTGACAGAAACAGTAGAGAGTAGTATGCCGGGTAACTTAAGCGCTATAAATCGAGGAATTGGAAGAAAAAGGTATACTGACTCAGAGAATGGTAAAGGAAAAATCTTCGGCTATCCTCTCAAAGAACCACGAGGTGATAATGATGCCTCTAAGCTTTACGACTATTTAGCATAGGTATTTGAGAATTCCCCCAATGATTCAATGGTGATTTGCAAGAGAGGATCGGGCAATGCCTTGGTCAGGAGGACATGAGGACTTTCCTTGATCAGAAACGACAAAGAGAAGGCTCAGTATAGAGCCCATTTAGACAAAGTAGATCCAAAGAAGATAGTGGTCAGGTCGATAGTCTCGAAGCCCGAGTTCAAAAATTAGTCGAGGAGCTAGAAGACCAAAAGCAAAGGAAAAGGCAAAAAGGAGACAAATCCGCATTCAAAACGAGGTTTTATTCCAAGTCCCCTTTTTCCCAAAAAATATTAGATCTCATCCCCCCCCCCCCCAAAAAAAAAAAATTCAAGATGCTACAGATAAACCCTTTCATGGGGAAGACCGACCCCTTCTTGTATATGGATTTGTTTAAGGAAATGATGCTAATCCAAGGGTTGGGTGAATCCTAGATGTGTCGTTTATTTTCCCTAATCCTTAAGGGACAAGCGAGAAGATGGTTTACCAGCCTGACCCTCTGTAGCATCGATAGTTTCGGACAACTGTATGAAACATTTGTGAATGAGTTCAGAGGGGCTACAGTGAATCTTAGGACACCAAATTCATTACTGCTCATGAAGTAAGGAGATGGGAAGAGCCTCATGAGTTTTGTCAAAAGATACTACGACGAGGTTATGGAGCTGAGAGCTTATCACCATTCACCGTGGATATTATGCAGTACGAAAGCCTTCATTCACCACTTATGAAGTAGCTCGACGAAAATTGCTAAGTTAGATAGAAATCGAAGACTAGATCACCCTCAAAATGAGAGAAGAAAAGATTTTTCTGTCACCATATCTTGGTAGGGCATCAAATCTAAAGGCCGATCCAAAAAGGAGAAGCCATAAGGGAAGAAGTTTCTATGATCTCGACAGAAAAGGCAAATAAAATTAAGGTTGAGATGAGAGACCGAGAAGAACAAACGAATTTCTTCTGAGACAGTATCACTCCTCGAGAAGAGATGACAACAAGAGAGTGATCCATGTTTAGGGAGATCAAGCTTTCACTCCTCTGAAAGCCTCACTCTCGCAGGTTTGGCAAGAAATTAAAAGACGAGGAACTATACTATACTGGTAGAACCTCGCCCGCTAAAGGCCAAACCAATGGGAGAAACCAAAAACAAGTTTTGCAAGTTCCACCAAAGCATTAGACACTTGATAGATGAGTGTTTTGATCTCAGAGGCTAAGTAGAAATACTGATTCGAAATAATTATCTTCAAGACTTGGTAGCTAAAGAGGAAGATGGAGCTAGAGTCTCGAATTAGGAGATCGAGTATGGACAAGAATGAGAGAAAATGACTATGGTGATTTCAGGAGGGGCAACGTTTCCCGGGAAGTTTAATAGATCGAGGAAGAATTATTCTAAGTACTGCCTACTCTATGTTTCCTCGGATATTCATATCATGAACGATCGAGCTGAAAAGAAACAAAAACTCGCCTCGGTATCTATTATGTTCATGGATGAGGACGAAATAGGGATTCATTATCCTCATGATAATGCGTTGGTAATAACTTTGATAGTAGGAATGACTCAGGTCAGTCGAATTTTGGTGGATACAGGAAATTCGGTAGATATCATCTTAAAGGAAACTTTGGATTCCTTGAAAATTTAAGATTTAAAACTCAGACCTACCAGGACCGCCCTCCATGGTTTCGGTGAATCATGCATTTACCTCCTAGGAATAGTGCAACTACCTATTACTATAGGAGAGAGACCTTACTAGAAAACTACAATGGTAGAATTTCAAGTAGTCGACCTCAAAATGCCCTACACCATGATCCTGGGAAGACCTTTTCTCATAACCACAAAGGCAGTAGAAAGCATACATTATTTGAAGCTAAAATTCCGAGCAAGAGAGGGAATTGGAATTGTCAAGGGAAACCAAAAGGAAGCTCGGTCGTGCTTTGCGGTTTCATTTAAAAGCTCATACTGTCTATCAAAACACCTATAGAGAGAAGTCCTAGAAGCGAATGAAGGTAGTTCGCAGGATAAGCTAATTGAAAGGAGACTTGAACATGGTGACAAACCGTCGACCCTAGAGTTGATGGGAGAGCTCAAATGCGTCATTTTGAATTAAGAGTTGCCTTAGAGAACGATTAAGATTAGCGCCCAACTCCCAGAAGGATTAAAGTCCGAACTTAAGGACATTTTGAAGAAACACATAGACGTATTTGCATGGTCTCAAGAAGACATGCCGGGTATCGACCCATAAGTAATCTTGCACTGACTCACCATCAATCCCCAGCACAGGCTAGTAAAGCAAAAAAGGAGACAGTTCAATGAAGAAAGAAGAGAAGCGATAAATGATGAAGTCGATAGGCTGATGAAAGCAAAATTCATCAAAGAGGTGTACTACCCAGAATGGGTATCAAACGTAGTGATGGTTAAGAAGATTAATGGAAAATAGAGAATGTAAGTAGACTTCACAGATCTGAATAAAGCTTGTCCAAAAGACAGTTTTCCCCTCCCTCGGGTCGATCAGTTGGTAGACTCAACTGCTGGCCATAAGTTATTAAGCTTTATGGATGCATTCTCTGGATATAATTAAATCAGAATGTATGAGCCAAACTAGGAGAAGACAACATTTATTACCGACCAAGTGCTATACTATTATATAGCAATGCCCTTCGGGTTAAAAAACGCTAGAGCTACCTTTCAAAGGTTAGTCAATTGGGCATTCAAACCACTAATAGGCGAGACTATGGAGGTATATATGGACGATATGATTTCCAAGTTTTAGAAGGCCCGAGACCACCCCAGGAATTTGGAAGAGTCTTTCTTTTACTTGAACAAGTATAAAATGAAATTGAATCCTGAGAAGTGTGTATTTGGAGTTCAAGCAGGGAAGTTCCTTGGGTATATGGTCAGTGAGTGAGGTATCGAAGCTAATCTATAAAAGATCAAGGCAATACTAGATCTGAAGTCTCCGTCCATTCTCAAAGAGCTATAGAGTTTGACAAGACGACTAGCAATGCTAAGCAAATTCCTATCCAAAGCCATCGACAAGTGTTTTCCTTTTTTACAGATCATGAAAAAAGGGAAGAAGATTGAATGGACAGAGGAATGTGAGCGCAGCTTTTGGGAACTAAAACAATATCTTGCATCGCCACCTTATTTGATGAAACTAGAGGCCGGGGACACCCTGTACCTATACCTTACAGTGAGTTATCACTTGGTGAGCTCAGTTTTGGTAAAGAAGATGCCGAGAAGATTCACCACCCCATCTATTACACTAGCAAGGCATTGCTGGAGACTAAGACGAGATACTCACCTCTAGAGAAGATGGCGTTTGCATTAATAGTTGTAGCCCGAAAACTCAGGCCCTATTTCCAAGCATAGGAGACGAAAATCACCCGTGGTACATATCTCAAATGGGTCCATAGTATTGCTGGATCAATGAGATATGGTTTTACATTCAGGATGGCAAACTTCCGAAGGATAAAGAATAGGTGAGAAAGGTCAAGAATAGGTAAGCAAGATATACCATCATTGATGGAGAGTTGTACAAGCGGGGATACAGTATTCCCTACTTAAAATTCTTGAGACTTAAGGAAGCAACTCGGATTCTAGATGAATTCTATCGAGGAATATGCGGTGGACATGGAGGAGTCGAGCTATGACCCACAGAATACTGAGACAGGGATATTACTGGCCAATGTTTTCTCGGGATACAGCACAGATAGCTAAAACTTGTCATAAGTGTCAACTGCACGACTGTATTCCGAGACAATCTTTGGAGAAGTTGACTTCCATGGTAAGCCCTTGACCATTCTCTTAGTGGGGGCTTGATCATATTGCACCTTTACCACAAGCTCGTGCAAGCACCAAATACGCTGTGGTCGCCATCGACTACTTCACAAAGTGGGTGGAAGCCGAACCCCTGATGGCTATCACAGAGAAAAAGGTCACAATATTCGTTAAGCACAACATCATCTACAGGTTTAGAACACCCTAAGTGCTGATCACGGATAATAGGAAGCAATTTGATAATGCAAGTATTAAAAAGTTCTGCTTAGATTTTGCAATTGACTTCAGATTCGCAACTCCAGCTCATCCCAAGGCCGATGGGCAAGTAGAAGCAGCTAATAAGGTCATTAAGAAGGCTCTCAAAAAGAAACTCAAGGAACACCCAAGGTCGCCACTAGAGAGACTCCCTATAGCCTAGCCTTTGGATATGAGGTGATGATTTCGATAGAGGTCAACATACTAATTTTCCAGGTCAACAATTATAATGAAGAATCTAATGATGAGAGCTTGTGTTTAGAGTTAGATCTATTGGAAGAAAAAAGGGAAATGGTCGTGATAAAAACCGCCGCTCATCAACAGAAGGTAGCAAGGTACTATAACCGGAAAGTTCGGCAACACTTTTTTTAGCTAGGAGACTGGGTCCTCAGACAAGTGACACTGAATACAAAGGTTCCAGAAGAGAGAGTTCTACATGCAAACTAGGAAGGGCCTTACAAAGTTACTCAAGTCCTCAGGCCGGGAGTTTATAAGTTGGAATCCCATAATAGAAACTGAGTCCGAAAGCCTTGGAATGCTTAACGTTTGAAGTTGTATTACCCTTAGAAACATCATAAATTTTTGTAGTAAATTCCCTTAGAAGTCAATAAAATTATTTTCTAATTTTTCACTTCTGAAGTCAATTAACAGATAAAGCAAAAGGTCACGATCTCATTAGACGTCTCTGGGTAATCTCATCCCGAAGTTTAGACATGGGTGACAAGGTTCCCAAGCTTTCAACTTTCCACTTTTCCAAAGATAATATTATCCTCAACTCAAGTAAGCCCTGAGCATAGTCTCGGAAAGCATGAGCAGAAGAGGTTTTCAGATGATCTCATCAAACATTTCGGGTAATCTCCTCTCGAAGCCCAGATATGGGTGACATGGTTCTCGAGCATTCAGCTTTCCACTTTTCCTGAAGTAATACTATCCTCAGCTCATGTAAACCCTGAGCATAGTCTCGGAGACTATGGGTAAGAGAGGTTCTCAGATGATCTCATCAAATGTCTTGGAATAATCTTCTCCTGAAGCCTAGACATGGGCAACACGATTTCTAAGCGTTCAACTTTCTACTTTTCCCGAGGTAATGTTATCCTCAGCTTAAGTAAACCCTGAGCATAGTTTCTAAGAGCATGAGCAGAAGAGGTTCTCTGATGATCTTGTCAAACATCTTAGAGTAATCTACTCCTGAAGCCCAGACATGGGCGACATGGTTTCCTAGGCATTCAAATTTTTACCTTTCTCGAGGTAACATTATCCTCAACTTAAGCAAGCCCTGAGCACGGTCTTAGAAAGTATAGGTAAAAAAGGTTCTCGGATGGTATCACAAAACATCTCAAAGTGATCCCATCTCGAAGCCTAGATATGGGTGACACGGTTCCCAAACGTTTCCTGTTATTTGCTTCTGGGCATTACAGTTCTCAGCCCAAATAGGCCACTAAAACGGGCTCAGGAAGGGATCCATCTCAGAGTGATCCCCTCCTGAAGCCTAAATAGGATTTAATGTTGGCTTGCTGTTCCAGAAGACCGCCTTACCGAAAGGCCTGAGTATATGAAAGTATGGGGTAGAGTTCTAATTACCCCAAACAAAAAACTATTTCTTCTTCTAGGTTTTGTTAGAAGTAGGGTTGCCGGTAATAGGGTTCGTCTCGCCAGCTCGGTTCTGGAGGTAAAACCATCCAAGGCTATTCGTGGGATTTCTCTTTAAAATAAACATGTACTCAATCTCTTTAAGAGAAGAGTCGAGGTTTGAGAATTGATGCCACACGACACACAGGCCAGATATAACTCTCTAACTGTTAAGGTTTAGTTGGTAGGGGGAAGTCCAAAGGAAGCTAGGATCTGAGTAAAGTACGGTTGGATGGGTAATCTAACACTGACATAGAAAAATTCCTCATTAAAGGCTATCTTGCCCTTTGGAAGGCAACTTGAAAGTTCATTTCCCTGAGGGACCCTAAGGTAAACCTCTTCAGGAATTCTGTATAACCTAGTATATACTTCTAAATTTACTTGGGTCACAGTAAAAGCAAATCTATCCACTTCGAAGTATGCTAAGTCTCATCTCACCAAGGTTGGCGAGGTAATTGGAACAATGACCCACTCCTCACCAGAGTTATTTCCCCTAGAAGCCATTTTTTATTTTTTACAGAGGGAAAATGAAGTGTTAAAGGCCATTCCAGGGCCATCAACAACCCAAGAGGGTTAATCTAGAGGTTTTTAAAACCTAAGAAAATGTCTAACAAGCTTCCTAACCTATCAAATATACAAGAAAAACAACTACAAATAGAGAAAGGAGAAAGAACTTACCGTTATGATCGATGGTATGAAAATTTTAAAGTAGCTGAATTTTTGAAACCTTGCTGCTGATGCTTTGTTGTTGATGAAGTTGCTTGAATAGAAAATGATGACGTAAAGGTAAAGAAAGAAGTAAAAGTGAGAGGTGGGGTATTTAAAGAAGGAGAGGAACCCCAATTGCCAATACTCGTTACAGATCAAAGGATGGGATATCTCTACGTTGAAGTAAAAGTTGAGAGGATGCGTCTTATTAATAAAAAGAGGGTGGCCATCATTAGGGGCAGTTAGATCTCTTAGGGTTCAAAATGTTGGGATTTCAAGAGCCAGTCATCATCTGCCACGTTGTGAAGACGGGCGGACTCCTAGCTGAGCATTTAATTATGACAGATAGGCACGTCTCTTTAAAACTACCATATTTAGTTTTATTCAAAGAATGATCATCATTGACTAAAACTAGGGTGCTTGATGTTGAAAATAGTCCAGCATGTATAAGGATTATGGATGGTGTTCTGAGTCCGACTACTACCAGAGGAAAGCCGTTTAAATGATAAGAGCCAAGACCTCTCAGAAGTAACTAGGAGGCTCGGATCGAATTTTATCCTAAGGACGCACTATAAAGGACTCGGCCTTGGCCTCGGTCACAGCTTATAAGGGCCTCGGCTATAGCTTATAAGGTCTTGAATATGTGGCTCACAAAGGTCTCGGTCACATCAAATGAAGGTTTCGGATATAGACATCTGGGCTTATCATGAGGGAATAACGATCCCCTAAGCAAGGATTACCAAGACCTTGTTGCAATTGCATGTTAGTGAATGATTCATCTCCTTGTCATACATTCTCAGATTATTTTAAAACAAGGATTCTTACCAAATTAGGTTTCCTACATAATAAGAATCCTAGGGATACAATCCTGCCAAAAACTGATGCTTAGCTTATGGAATCTCCGTGATTCTCTCACAGTGTGATTCTAGTTGCTAGATTTCATAGTGTTCTACCATATTAAGAAGATAATAACATCTATAAAAGGGGATGAGCAGCAACCAAGTAAAGCGACAAACTCTAGCGGAGAAAAGATACTACGAGCTTTTCTTTAGATCTCTTTTCAAAATTTATAAAGTAAAACCCTAACTTAAGTATTGAAGGGTTTTTGTTGGGCAACCAGCTTTTTACCCCTATAGCTATTGATTGTGGTTGCAGGTTAAGGAAGAAAAAGAGAAGATTGTTACTGCTGCACAGAATTTACGAAAGGGATTTTTGCTACATCAACAATTTCTTTAATTAAAATTAAATAATTAAATCTCAACTATTAATTTAAAATAAATGGACAAGATTTAATAAAAAACTTGACATTTAGCAACATCACATGATGCCTCTTATCAACCAAGGAACTATTTGATTAAATAACAATTATATAATCAATAATGAATAAATTTATTTGTTTATTAATATCAATATATCTTATATATTTTTTAATATCATATACATCCATAAATCATATTTATGGTATACCATAAATCACTAAAACATTTTTCACGCATACGGGTCCTAGCGCCCTTTAGTTGAAAATTTTATTCTTTACACTAAAGAATTGAATTGCTATCCGATCAAAGTATTTGAATAATATCATTAACTAACTTAATGATTATTGTATAATGGCAATAATCATCATCATCAAGTAAACAACTAATGTGTGTGATTACTTGGGTTCACTGTGAGCTGGACATTGATAGATGTGAACTCTTTCGTATCTCTTCGGTACAACATCTTATAACCAAAGTTTCCAATGATTATGAGTGACCTCTTGTAAGATGTCATGACCCCCAAACATAGATGAATGAATATACTCGATAAACCCATATAGCTATACGTGTATGTTGTAAAGTCCCTCTCTCAATCGAGTGTGGGTCATGGTATTGTTAAAACTCTAACTCAATCATAGAATCAGAACCTCAATCATATATAGGATTAATATATCCACAAAAACATTTTCAGATACACATACTTTGGCCAAAGACTTGATTCTCGTGTATGATAATTTCACCTAGGTTCTTAAACTCCAATATCTGAGCCAACAGATTCTATTTTGATTATCGCTTGTCTTCATACACTAAAACACATTGCTAACAAGCTTATTTCACTGGGCGTGGCTAGCCCGATGCTCTATACACAAGTGAACGATGTGCCTCAGTGTGAAGGGCAGCCGTGACACTTTAAGTCAAAGGACTAGTGGTACACTAGTATCATTGACTGTAGATAATGACCTATGTGATTTGCCAAGTTTGGTCATGTTTAATAACGCGTTCACTAACGTATTATCCATGTTTATGCTACTGTAACATGAGAATCGTCACCGTACTATTAGTATCCAATAATAATCCTTTGCAACATCAAACATACTAGTTATGTAATGTCATCGTCCCATATGACATTACCTTAATTGGGAATTGATTTGAATGTATTTAAATTAAAGACACTGAGAAGGGAAGAGGTCATTTTATTTATAAAATGAATCATAATTGTTTTCAAGTTTTTGTGAGAAAATGTAGAATCTTGCATGAAGTATCGACACTGAGAAAGGAAGAGGTCGATACTTTTTTGAAAAGTGTTGACACCATAAAGGTGTAGGCCGATACATGCTAAAGAGGTCTACACTTTCTATGAAAGTGTTAATACTTTACAAAGAGATTGATACATTGAGGAAAAAATATCAACACTTTTGGTAAAAATTTTTTGAACATTCAGTATTTCCAAATATCGACCTTTTTTATAAACGTATCGACACTTTTGCCTAGAAAATTTTTGAAGGCTACTGCCTTCAAAAGTATCGATTTTCCTATGGAAGTGTCGATAGAATGTGAATTTGGGCAAAATTTTGAAGGGCAATTCTAGAATTTCAAAACTCATAAAGGGAAACTCAGTCATTTACTCATTTATATAAATACCCATGAGAGGAGGAGATCATTTCCAAACTTCTCATTTGTCCATTCTCTTCTCTCTCTAAACCTACTCTCTCTCATTATCTCTCATAAATTTCTTCACAAATTGAAGCAAACCCTTTAGATTTCTGTCAAATCATGCTTACCCAGTGACTAGCCATCTTCTCCTCTATAATGTAGTGCCACATTTGGACAAAAAGAAGTCAAGAGAGAACGAAGGAGAAAATTAAGGTTTTGACTAAGTTTGAGGTTTTTTCGTATAGAAGGGGAATCAAGGTTTTTAAGAACTTCTACGAGTTCCTAGTAAGTCCATTAATCCAATTAAAGTTGAATTTGTATGATTTTGAACATGTTGAAAACTAGGGTTCCTGTTCACCTAAAAAATTTACATTAAATTTGTTTAGGAAATCTAGCTTTGTGTGATGATTTGGTATATTTGAAATTATATAGGGATTGTATGTGTGTTGAAGGATTATTTGGAATGGGAATAATCCACTTTACACACAAATGTGAAATTAAGAGTGTATACATTTTGTGTAAGACAAAAATGTGAAAACTTGGAATATTAATGGTCATCTGGTTTTATTGTTGGAAACTGAAAAAAGGCCTAATTAGTTAAGTCTTGTGAAGTAATGTGTTAATTAAGAAAATTTAAATATATTTTCCACGCAATTGCATCTAGGGTATATTTGCTAAACAAATTGGAATCTTGGAATTTATATATATATATATATATATGTGATTCTAGGTGTTGAGAACCCGAGTGAAGCACCGAGTAGGCACGAGGATACGTAGTGGGAGTGAGAACCCTCCCTTAAGTTGTGAGTAAATTTATACATGCATGAATTATGTAAACATATATGTGTGTGATATACATATATATATATATACTATTTTATGTTAAACATGTGTTTATAGATGTTTTATATGATATTGGGATAATTGTTTTAATTTGGTCTGTTGTTAAAAACCTGTTTGATATAAATGTTGAAATAACTGGGGAGGTCGGATTTAAATTGTTTATATGATTTAAAATTATTATTTAAAAATGAAATGATTTGTTTTATGCATATATATTGGTGATGTAGCCAGTGAGCCAACTATTGAATTAGAGTTAGTAGGCCTGATGTATGGCCAATATGCTTGTGTTTTTAATGTATAAACAGGGAGTTAGTCTATAGATGGACCTATGAAAGGCTGCATAGGTGAATAGGCCGCAGTGGGGTTGGTATAAGCGAGAAGACCATGGCAAGTTCACTGTGTGCCAATGCGCAGATGCGTGGTTATATAGAGACTTGATTTGACGAATATGATAATGACAGTCACTTTATCACCAAGTGACAATTCGTGGCTAACATTTGTGAGACGGAAGGAATTTTATAAGTTCATGTTTTACTTTACCTAAACGATTTTGTAAAGCATGAAAAGAAAAATGATTTGTTATTTATAAGAATGTATTTTATATGGATTTTATGCATAAAAGGCTCACTAATGGATTTCGTCGTTACTTCAGCCAAGATAGTAATCAAGAAAGTATGGCCAGCTCGTTTTGGATGTTTAAAACTTAATGCAGGCCTATAATATGTTTTACATTCATGTGTTGTAATTGAAAATATACATAGGTATTTTTGAACATGAAATTAATTAAATCCCATTATCTGAGAATTTGGAAATATGTGTGCATGTATGTATATTGGTATGTATGTATTTATTCATTGAGTATAGGTATATACTAATTCCTCGCAATTACAGCTTTTAGGTTAGAAGCGTTAGTGCTCGCTAGATTTGTGATAACAGTAGAGAGCTTACGATGCTCTTGGTAAGTCTTTCAACTCTTGACTCACATTTGTAATTGAATTCCATTGGATATGTAAATTTTGGGATATAAGTACAAAGTTATATTTTAATTAAATATTTATGTAAGAATTTATTATCTTGTTCAACCCCTATGTAAATGATTTTTGATTTGATATTTATATTAAATCAATTATGTTGTGGATAAATTGATCACAGAGATCAATTCTTTGATGTTGATAATCCCATGAATGAGAAGTTTATATAAAAATTATTTTTAGGTTTTAGTTATTGACAGGAAAGCCTTATAGACTCTTTTTGATACATTTTGGGTATAGGGAATGTATTAGGAGGGTCTGTGGCAATTATCACTGGTGGACCCTAAGGTCGGGGTGTAAACTAGAACAATTGGTACTCACTGTCTTAGGGATTACTCCTTAAGGTAGAGATCCCAAGTTTGAGATGTAGGGGAGGCAAACTTCCCTTAAGGAAGAAATAAATACCTCTGTAGTCGAGCCAGTAGTGCTCAAAAGGTCTAGGGACAAATTCTTGTTCAGTGGGCCTGTAAGGGACACTAGGTTGTAACGATGATAACTCAATAGCTAGGCTAGGTGGCTCAGAGGGTCAGGGTCGTTACATGAAGCATCGTAAAATGTCATGTAAACTAGACTTATAAAAGATGAACATATTAAAAATTTGGTTTAAAATTCATTACCAATTGATCCTAGAAAAAATACGAAGTTTCCTCTATGTAGTAAAGAGTTACTTAAAGAAATCGAAAAATGAATTTCGATCATTTGTCTTGGGTAACTTCAGTCTAAACTACATAGTAATAAAAAACTCTTTGATTTCTTATTGGGGTGTAGTGTTCATGCATGACACAATTTTTCAGTTATGAGTTAAGTATGTCATATTCAGATTCCTAACGAAGGTCATATAATGTAGATCGTCGGTTATAGTACCTATTGACCATGCCGTGATTTGAATTGGCTAGGCTCTAACCAATGAGTGGATCTTCACTTATTTTATAAAACTTATTATTTTACGAACTAGGAAATAGTTATTATTATGGATTAAAGACATGTTTGAGTGGACAATTTATTTTCCAAAGCAAATATTGTTTATTATTATTATTAATTGAATTACGAATGTTTGAGAATGGATTCGATCAGTTAAACTGTGACTAAATGTAATTACTTGAGTGTTTAAAAAATTATGATTATCTTGATACATTTTAAGCATGTTGATGATCAATGGGATTTTATGTGACTTTATTTGAATTTGTAATTGAGACTTGAATTTTCGTAATAGATTTTGATAAGTATACATGGATAAAACTTGAAAATGAGATGTCTTATGATATTAATGCTATGAATGTTTTATGATTTTAAAGCAGAGTGGTGAAACTATTTCTTCAAAAATAAGCTTGATGTTTTTCTTTTAGATTTTTGCCCTACAAGGCCAGAGGTCACCTTTTGGGGTCAGAGGACACCCTATAAGGCTAGAGGATGCCTTACGGGGCCAAAGATTGCCTTATGGGGCTAGAGATCACCTTCGAAGGTCATATAATGTAAATCGTTGGTCGGAGCACCCATCGACCATGCCATGATTTGAATTGGCTAAGCCCTAACCAGTGAGTGGATCTTTACTTATTTTATAAAACTTAATGTTTTACAAACTAGGAAATAGCTATTATTATGGATTAAAAACAAGTTTGGCCAAGATCTCTTCCTTTTCCTCTCTTCTTCTATTGTCCTTTCTTCACTCTTTCTTTTGGCCAAACGAGCTTTCCTCCTTGATTTTCTCTTTCACGATTTTCTTTCCTTGCCTCTCTCTCACGATTTGCTCTTTTCCCTCTTTTGCCCTTTTTCCTTCTCTATTCTTCTAGATCTTGCTAGGTAAAAGAGATAAGAACCAATGTTGGGAACACTATTCTGTTTTGTTTTTTCTATACACTGCTAAACATTTTCGATAAACCAAAATGCCATACAGGGTAGCCATGTTTCTAAAATTTCTGGAAACAAATCCTATCATAAAAAATTTTGATTTTTTACTATGTTACTTGTAATCATCTCTAGTTTTCTTAAAATTTTACGGTTTGGTAGTTGGAGGTCTATGACTCATTTTATTAATAAAAAACTGAGCCTAGGTCAGAAATTTCCAGCGACCTAAATACTACCCCTGTCTTGCCAATTTTCCAACCACCTAGCTATCAAGTTTTTAGCTCTATACTTGTTCACCCTTTACATAAATCATGAAACTTTGTTTTCATATTTCTTATACATAAAATAATAATCAAAACACTAACTTATGCCTACTCAGTCATAGCTATATACAATCATTTTAACATTTCCAATAATTTAATCATTTTCTATGCCCCAAAGTGCAACCATATACCATTACATTTACTGCCATACAACGTATTCAACATTGCCAATATTTGCATGCGTCATGAACACCTCAATCTAACAATTCTCATACATAACAAAATCAACACATTGCCATTATCATGAAATATTCAATGCCAATAACCATACCATATGTTGAGCCTATGCAACTCAACCTAGAGAATCATTGACATAAGCACTTGGTATGCATGAACAGACCCTGAATCTATAACACACCCCCTAGAACTTAATAATCCTCAATTACAATCAAATCAACACACATAGCTTGAATTAGAAAGAAAAGACTCACAGTGATTTTAAATTAAAAAACCCAAATCTTACACCTTGGTGGGTTCTCCCTCCGTCATTTTTCTATTTTTGTTAAGACCACATGCCGTTTTCCCTTACTCCTCCTTCTATTCCCGTCTTTGCTTCTTTCCCCTCTCTTATGCTTTCTCTTTTCCCCTCTTTGAAATTTTGTTCAAGACCAGATTTTCCTTCATCTTCTATCTTTATGCTTCTCTCAATTTTTGCCGGATTCTCACTCTCCTCGCCAACTCGACTACCTTATTAGCCAATTTTCTCTCTCATCTAATTTCTCTTTATTCTTTCTTTCCTTCTTATTTAGCTTCTCTCACTCGTTCACTCCTCTATCTATAACTCTTCTAACTTGTCAAAGCTCTTCTAGTGGATTAATTTCTCTCTCTACCCTTGTCGTATTCTTCCTCTCTTCGCTCTTGCTTGCCGCTATACTCTTCTTCCTCTTCCTCTCTCTCTTTCTCTTATTTGGACAAGGTCTCTTCCTCTTCCTATCTTCTTCTATTTTCCTTTCTTCACTCTTTCCCTTAGCCAAACAAGCTTTGCTCCTTGATTTTCTCTTTCACAATTTTCTTTCCTTGCCTCTCTTTCACGATTTGCTCTCTTTTACCCGTTTTCCTTTTCCATTCTTCTAGATCTTGCTTGGTGAAAGAGATAAGAACTAATTAAAAACAAAATAAAAGAAAATAATTCACTTAAATATAAGGGTATATATCATGCTCTAACCCTGGGGTCCACCTATAACAATCGCCACAAACCCTCATGATACACTCTATATACCTAGAATGTATCAAGAGAGCCTGTAAGGCTTTCTTGTAAATCATAAAATCCTAAAAATAGTTTATAAACATACTTCCCATCCATGAGAGCATTATCAAATAATTGATCTCCGTGATCAATTCATCCACAACAAATATCAAATATTATAATATCATAATCTTGGGAATCATCCCTAGTCGGGTTTGAACATATATGAGTATTACAAATATATTTAGTTTTCAAATACACTACAAAATTCAAATGTATTTATCCAGTGGAACATACTACACAAGTGAGTAAATAAGAAAGCCTACCCTGAGCGTTATAAGCTTTCTGCTGCTACTATTAGTTTGGCAAGAACCAATACTCCTAACCTAAAAGTTATAATTGTGAAGGGTGAGTATATAACTATCTTAGTGAGTGAATAAAGTATATACATATATACATACATGTACACGCATTTCCAAATAAAATATTGAAATTTCATTAACATTATGCTCAAAAATTCATTGGCCACATCACCAATATACATGCATTAAAACAATTTATTTTCAAATCAATAGTGTAATTATGTAAATCAAACTCGACCTCTTTGGCCATAACATTTTAAACAATGTTCATAGAACATATTATCCAAACTCGACCTCCTCGACCATTACATGCAGGTATATCAAATAAAATTTGAACAGCAGACTACAATAAATAAACCATTCTAATATCATACGAAACACCAGTAAATATTTTCATTTTAGTCATAAAACAGCTTGTCTTAGCATCCAAGTATACATATAAATATTACATGCATATATTTATATAGTTATTTATGTATAAATTTACTCAAAACAAAGAAAGGGTAACCACTCCCACTACATGTCCTAGTGCCCACTCGGTACTTCACTTGGGTTATCGGCACCTAGTATCACACATGCATACATATAATAAATCCCACGATTTCAAATATTTAACTTAAATGTATTTCAAGAAATGCTCGTGAAAAATAGAGTTAAATTTCTTTAGTTGACACATGTACGTTTCTCGAGGTTTAACTAACTAAGGTTATTTATTCGATTTCCAACAATGAAATCCCATGGCTACTAGTATACCTTACTCACATTTTTGTCTATAAAATATATACATTCCAAATATTATCGAACACATATACAATCACTATATGCTTCCAATTATCCCAAATTATCACATAAAACTAAATTTTCTACGCAACAATCAACGTAAGTCTTTGGATGAACAGTACCTCTAGATTTTAACATGCTCAAATTCTTAAAAATTGAACTTATAATGGCTTAATAAGCTTATTTTTAGCCTGTAGAAGTTTATAGAAATTCAAATCACCAATTAATTGAAAAACCCCTAATTTCTCCTCGAAACCCTAGTTTTCTTTTATGCTCATTCTTGTCATTTTTCAGTCAAAATGTGGAACTAAATTGTAGAAGTGAAGATGGAAAATCACTGGATAAGCAAGATTGATATAAAACTTAAAGGATTTGCATTGATTTTGTCAAAATCCGAGAGAGATAGTGAGAGAGAGTGTGTTTAGAGAGAAAAAAGAATACGCGAATGAAGAAGATACTAGGGTCGAATCCCCCTCTTGGGTTTATATACATGTAGGTGAAAAGACTTATTCACCCTTAATAAGTCTTAAAATTTACAAAAATGCCCTTCAAAATTTGCCTAAATTTACATTCTGTCGACGCAAAGTGTCGACACTCTTTTGAAAGTGTCGATATTTTTGACCTAAGTGTCGACTCTTTCATAAAATGATCAATATTTTTTTAAGTTAGTATGTTCGAAATTTTTTAGGGGTAAAGTGTCGATACTTCTTGTTCATGTATCGACACTTTTGACAAAAGTGTCGATACTTTCATACAATCACATTTTGGAAAATTTTCTAAGTCTGAGTATCGATACTTACCCCTCAAGTATCGCCTCTTTAAAGTATCAACACTTTCCTATGAAAGTGTCGACCCCTTCACCCAATACTGACCTATTGCTTTAAAAGGGTTGACACTTTCATCATTTCAACAGGTATTGACATGTTTTCCTCAGAATGTTGACACTTTTCGTAAAAGTGTTGACCTCTTCCCTTCTCAGTGTCGATACTCTTGCACATTTTCACTTTTTCTCACATTCGATGAATTCTTTTACCTTTCTTATTAATTTCTTAGAATGCATTGTATTAATTAAATAAAAAAATTTTCTACTGAAATATTTCTTATGCTAAATTTCCAATCATAACTTCGATTTCATTATATTCATATCATTAAACTCGACTTAAATTTACCTTAACCTTGATTATTTGTTAACTAACCACCATTTATGCATGTGCAAACATGAATGTCATTAAATTATCCATTTTACCTTAATAATTGAAGGACAAGGTTTATAGTATGGGATGGCCATGGGCTAAATTTTAGGCTTGCATTTTATTTCTTTTGTAGGCTTGTATACTTGCCTTGGTTTGGGCTTACATACTTGTATTATCTTGGGCTTATTTTTCATGTCTAAATTGAGCTTATTTTTCATGTTACTTTCTAAACTCAATTGTAATTAAAATAATACAAAATTCTTTAATTAAATGGGTTTAATCATTTAGCCCATTTCCTTGAAAATTCCCTTGGCCCATTAAAAATTAACTCAAATTTCAAATTATTAATCTTTTAAGTTCGAAATTTTTTTTTATTGTAACTATTACGTAAAATTCTAATCATTACATTCTGCTCCAGTTTTGACTTTTCCTATGCCAAAGTATGGCTATGTTATGTATAGTGATGCATCTAAATAATGATTGGGTTGTGTATTAATGCAGAATAGGAAAGCAATTACTTATGCTTCTCGATAGCTTAAGCAGCGTGAAGTTAATTATCCTACCCATGACTTAGAACTTGCAACAGTAGTATTTGCATTGAAAATTTGAAGAAACTACTTGTATAGGGAGCAGTGTCAAGTTTGCACAGATCATAAGAGTTTAAAGTGTCTCTTAACACCATGAGAGTTAAATTTAAGACAAAAGAGATGACTCGAGTTAACCAAGGATTATGACTTGGTTATCGAGTACCATCTAGGGAAAGCTAATGCAGTAGCAGATGCTTTGAGTATAAAATCTTCTATTACATTAGTATTTGTCCAAGCATCATACATGCCTATGTTAGTAAAATCGAAGGCTTTAGGTATAGCCAAGATGTGATGATATTGGAGCCTTAGTGTCTAATTTTGTGGTAAAACCCACATTGGTGGACCAGATTAAGGAAAGGCAGATACAAGATGGTAGTTTAGCCAAGATAAGTTGGGATGTACTTAATAGGAAGGAATGTAACTTTTACCTCACGTCGGATGGTACAATAACCCTTAAAGGCAGAGTTTGCGTGCCTAATGTGGATGAGTTGAGAAAGGCCATTATGGAAGGGGTACATTGTTTTGCTTTTGCTATGCATCTTGGTAGTACAAAGATGTATTGAACTATCAGAGATAGTTATTAGTGGTTAAGTATGAAGAAGGACATAACTGAGTATGTTGCGAGATGTTTGGTGTGTCAACAAGTTAAGACAAAGCATAGAAAACTAGCAGGAACTTTGCAACCTTTGCCCATACTGAAATGAAAATAAGAGCACATTACCATGGATTTCGTGGTTAGTTTACCCTATACTCAAGTAAGACATGATGCTATATGGGTTATAGTAGATTGTCTGACGAAGTCAGCACACTTTTTGCCAATCCATATCAAGTACTCTTTGGAGAAATTGGCAAGACTTTTTATAGTAGAGATTATAAGACTACATGAAGTACCCGTTTTACATCTTGATTCTAGCCAAAATTTCAGAAAGCTATTGGTACTACTTTGAACTTCAGTTCTGCATTTCATCCTTAGATTAATGGTCAGTCGGAGAGGACTATCTAGACCTTAGAAGATATGTTGTAGGCATGTGTTATAGATTTTCAATGTAGCTGGGACATGCACATATGTTTGATTGAATTTACGTATAATAACAATTATCAAGCTAACATTGGCATGGCTCCGTATAAAGCCTTATATGGTAGAAAGTGCTGAACACCTTTATGTTGGGATAAAGTTGGTGAAATAAAATTAGAAAATATGGAATTAATAGAAACCACTACTGAGAAGATTAAAATCATTCGTGAGAGATTGAAAGTGGCATAAGACAAGCATAAGTCTTATGCTGATCACCGACAAAGAGCTTTAGAGTTTGATGTTGATGAAATGGTGTCTTTAAAAGTATCACCCTAGAAAAGGGTGATTCATTTTCAGAATCGAGCCAAGTTGTAAACACGATTTATCAGGTCACACAGAATAGTGGAAAGAGTAGGCATGGTAGCCTACAAACTAGAATTACCTTCAGAGTTGGCAAGAATTCAAAATGTGATCCACATTTCAATGTTAAAGAAGTACGTACCAGATCCTTCGCACATCCTAAAGACTCCTCCAGTATAATTGAGGGAGGACTTGAATTATGAAACTTATCTCGTGAAGATAGTTGATCAGCAAGATCAAGTGTTGAGAAGTAAAACCATTCCTATTGTAAAAGTTGTATGGCGAAATGCAAATGTTGAGGACATAACCTGAAAGCCTAAACACTCCATGCAACAATAGTATCTGAGTCTCTTTCAGTAACAGGTACGTAAAATTTTGTGGACAAAATTTTTCTAAGAGCAGTAGAACTTGTAACTGTTCTTTGAACATAGGGGTAGAATAGTCATTGCATAACATTCATTTTTCACACATGCATTATTTAAGATTAATTGACATATTTACGAGGCTTAGTTGAGCTTAAGTCAACTCATGATAAGAAATAGAGTATGATGAAAGTATTGATTTAAGTTGGATTTAGTATATATTGAGTTTTTTGCATATTGCCTTACTCTAACGCATTTGACGGTCTTGCTAGGTAAACAGAATTGGTGCAAGAGAATGAATAGAAAAGGTCAAAGGATTAGTTTTATGTGACAAATCTGAATATAAGCATAAAGTGTCGATATATGGAGCTAAAAGTAATGATACATGTTTAAATGTATCGATACATTAAAGATGCAGTTTGATACCCACTGAACGGATCAATACCTATAAAGAAAGGTATCGATACTTTATAAGTCAGAGACTTGGAAAGAAATTACAAATCAACTAGATCGATACGTATGGAGAAAGTATCGATACATTTGGAAACAGAGAGTTTGAAAATAATTACAAGGTGAACCACATCAATACCTTCATCAAAGGTATTGATACACTACAAAGGTAAATGTATCGATATATTCTGTTGAAGGAAATTTCATAATCAAATTTTCATGAATGGATTGATACCTAACCCAAAGGGATCGATATCCAATCCAATGGGGTCAAGGTATCAATATATTAGGTAAATTTGGATAAAAATTTGTTGGGTAATTTTGAAATTTCTGAGATTTTTTAAGGGTAATCTAGTATTTTCATACAGTTATATATATTCATGAGAGGGAATTCACACCTAGTGTTTCTTCATTCTTCTCTTTTCTTCTCTCTCTAAAACACCTGTTTCCCTCTCTCTCTCTAAATTTCTTACGAGTCTTAGCAAATCTTTTGAGTTTTCTTGCAAATTTGGTTGCCAAGTGATTAACCTACCTCTCCTCTACTCATTAATATTGATTTTGGATTGGAAACAGCAAGGAATAAGTTAGGGTTTTAAAGAAATTTAGGGATTTTTCTGATTAATTAGTGATTTGAGGTTTCTATAAATTTTTACAAGCTAAATGTAAGCCTATTAACCCATTAAAAATTAAATTTTTAAGATTTTAAGCATGTTAAAACCTAGGATTTACTGTTCACTTGAGATTTCCTTTAATTTCTCATAGAAAATGTTAGGTTATGATTATTGGCATTAATTGAAGCATTGTAATGGAAATATGTGTTGGTTATTGTTTGAAAATGTGAAATTGGAATAAGTTGGCCATGGGATTTTGTTGATGAAAGTCGGATAAATAGCCTCGTTAGTTAAGCCTCGAGATATGTGTCAAGTGTCGACTAAAGGAAATTATCTATGTTTCTTATGAGCAGTTGCATTTAATGCATTTAAGTTTAATTATTTGAATCTTGGAATTTATAAATATATGCATATGTGGTTTTAGGTTTTGAGAACTCGAAAGAAGGACTAAGAATGGGCAATGAGCCTTAGTAGAAGTGGTTACCCTCCCTTTGTTATGAGTAAATTTGTACATACATAAATATGTAAATATATATGTGTTATACATATATGTAATACTTGTGTGTTAAACAAGTGAATTTTTATTGTTAATGTAAAACTTGAAATGAACCTGTTTTTATGTTTTAAATTGATATTAGGATGATTTGTATATATGATCTGTTGTAATAAATTTATGAAAAAATATACATGCTGAAATGGCCGAGGAGGCTTGATTTATTTATATGATTTGAAATCATTGATTGACATTGTTTTTTTTTTTTTTTTTGAGCATGTATATTAATGATGAGGCTGGTAAGACCAGATATTATGGTATGGCCGGTGGGCCAGTTTATTGATTATATATATATAGAGGTAGCCAATAGACAGACCTATGAGAGGCCACATAGGTGAGTGGAGCTGCAGTGGGCCTGGTATAAGGGAAAAAAGGCCATGACAAATCCACTGTGTGACATGCACGTATGTGTGGTTTTAGAAACCCTATGGAAAGTTCTAGTGGCTTGATAGAGATTTCATGGATTTAACGGATATGACGAGGATAGTCATTCTGTCACCAAGTGACTACTCGGATCCAACATCAGTGAGACATGCATTGTTTTATAAATGCATAATATGCTAAAAGTAAATGATTTTATAAATAATGATAAATAGTTTTCAGTTTTATAAGTATTTATTGCATATGATTTTATTCGTAAAAATGCTCACTGATGGCTTTCGATATTCCCTTGACCAAGGTAGTAGTCTATAAGGTATAGCCAGCTCAAATGATTTGTTTAAAAACTGTAAGCAGACCAATGAACTATTTTTTGATTATCTGTTTTAAATGAACACGTCTATATATATGTTTATGAGTATATGTTGAAGAGATCCCAATATATGGATTGTCAAAATGCATGTACATGTATGTATGTATGTATTGACTTTATTTACTCACTGATTATGGTTGTATACTCACTCTTCACAATTACAGCTTTCAGGTTAGAAGCGTTAGTTCTCGCTAGGCTAGTGGTAGCGATAGAAAGCTTACGACGCTTCGGATAGGTTTCTTTCTTGACTTACATGTGTAGTTTATCCCACTAAATAAATGTAATTAAATTTTTGTAATATAGTTGTAAACTAAACGTTTATGTAAATATTTATTATTCTATTCAACTCGAATGGAAATGATTTCTATATTGATATTTTATTATTTGATTGTGTTGTAGATGAATTGATTATGAATGATCAATTCTTTGATGATGATCCCATGGATGAGAATTTTTGTTTACAAATTGTTTTCAGGTTTTGAAAATTGACAGAAAAGTTTTACAAGCTCTCTTGATACATTCTTGGTGTATAAGGCATAACACTCGCAATTTCTTTCGGTAAAACTCATAACCTCGATATTATCTAAGTACATTAGAATTTACATTTATGATATATTTATGACACAATATTATGAATGTAAGAAAATTTAACTGAGTTTACGTATGTTTAGTTGACATGGAATCGGCGTAAGATATAGTATACCTAGTTAAATGATTATTACTAATACTATGATTTTAAATATGTTTTATAGTGTATTAAGTGTTAGAATATTAAGAATGTTATAAAGTAAATTTATAAGGGTATTTTTGTAAGCTTGGATAATATAGTAGTCATGGAGTATAGAATTGAAATTTTAATGTCAATAAGGTTATTTTTGAAATTTTAGATTATGGATTAAAATAAAATTAAGTGGGCCATGGATTATATATATACATATAGGCCCAATTTAATTAGTTAGGTCTAAACCCAATTAGCTAGGCCTAAGCCCAAGCCTATAAATAAAATAAATAAATAAATAAAATATTAATTTTTGTTAAAATTCTCTACAAAATCTCAACCATTCATTTGTCTTAATCTCATCCATCCACTTGACATAATCTTGAGCATGTTTTGTAGTCTTAGATAAGGATGAATATAGGTCAAGTTTAGTGAAAATTAGGCAGTTAAATGTGGTCCATTGGATTAGTTAAATTCATTTAAGCCATTCATGTGTTTTAAGTAATTAAAATTAATCAATATTTGATATTTGTTAGTGAAAAATTAGGTGACTAAATGTGGTCCATTGGATTAGTTAAATCCATCCCAGTCATCCATATATTTTAAGTAATTACAATTAATTAATATTTGATGTTTTCAACTTGGAAAGGCAAAGGAAGAGAAACGTAAGTGAGAAAAGAGTGAAGGGGAAGAAAGAAAG
>JAXCLQ010000015.1:10164832-10192525 GCA_035584115.1 Cedrela odorata
CATGTATTCTTGATAGTTAAGAATTTATTTAATCAATTTATGTAGTTATCTTTGATTTTATATTTTTCATTGATTTGAATATATAAAATACTTAGAAATTAATTAACTATTAATCAAAGAAGAACTTAGATAAGATTTAACTTAATTTGGACTTAATTGCTAAATTTTAGATAAAATTTTACTTAATTGGGACTTAATTGCTAAATTCATGAGATGACATAGATTGAATTCAGCAATAATGTCTAAATTAAGTAAAATCTTATCTAAGTTCCTCTTCGATTAATAGTTAATTAATTTTTAAATATTTTATGTATCTAAATCAATGAAAAACTTAAAATCAAAGATAACTACATAAATTGATTAAATAAATTCTTAACTATCAAGAATACATGATAATAATGATCAAAAGATAATTACTTAATAATTGTTTGAAGAAAAAACCATAAACATTAAAGATCATAAGGGAATTAATTGAATAAAAACAAAACTATTTCATTAAATAGGGTTTCATCCTAACCTTAGTACAAGAAATTAGAAATACATGGTGGAATTGAAAACAAAATAAAAGATAAAATCTAGTTTGATGACCATTTATAATCTTCATTCTTGATAGCAACCCGTGATTTTCAAATTAGAACTTCTCTATGTCTTCAAGAACCAACCTTCTTGCCTCCAAGATCTCACCTCATTTATAGGCAATTCTATGGATGCTTTACATATGTGATCACATGCAAGTTATAGAATTTTAACATGTTCTGTCTACTATAATATAGTGCTATTTTAAACCTTTTGCACATGAAACTGGGTAAATATGTCTTCATAAAAGATGTCGGCCATTGAATCTTCTTTCCATCAATATAAAGATCATAATTTTCTGAGTTTTTAAACCAAAGATATGGTTAAAATACCGAAAGGTGCTCAAGTTGCTCTTGATGGCAGATATATTTATGTTATTCTCTACTTTGAATAGCCTTAGTGAACGAATATGATCATAATCTCCACATGAAAGTTTTAGATGCATCTCTCAGCTTTCTAAGAAAGTAAGAATCATGACATTTGGACATGTATTTACAAAGTTATGTTCAATTTATTAAAACATGTCACATGTTGAAAATGTGACAAATGATGCATGTGACGAATTTTGCAAGTTGTCTATCTTTTCCCCTTTAATGAGTTGGCATTCCACCTTCATTAAAATAAAATAATAAAATCAAAGCAATACAAATACATTAAAATAAAATACAATAAGACAAATATTAACTAAGGACAAATAAAATATGTTACATAAAATAAAATACTAATTAAAGTGAATTATTAAATTAAATTGAGTTACTAATCTCATAATATAGTATGCAGCTATAACAAGTAAAATTCGAATGGATTTAAGCATGACCATAGGTGAAAAAGTTTCATTCAAGTTAATTCCTTATCTATGACGAAAACCTTTAGCTACTAGCTTTACTTTATAAGTCTCAACTTCTCCAATAGCTCTGGCCTTTCTTTTGAAGACCCATTTACACCTAATAGGTACAATACCTTCAGATGGTTCAACCAAAGTCCATACTTGGTTAGAGTACATGAAGTCCATTTTGGATTTCATGGCTTCATGCCACTTCTCTGAGTCGATACTAGCTATTGCCTCATTATAGGTTGTGGGATCCTCATTTGAAGTGATAGAATATCATATCCACCTACATCATGATATCCAACATATCTATCAGGTGGTCTTGATATCCTAGTTGACCTATGAACTTCTTTGTTAACAAATTTATGAACATGTTACTTTGAAATTTGAGTGGCAATTTATGGTTGAGAAATTTCTACATCATGATATCCAACATATCTATTAGGTGGTCTTGATATCCTAGTTGACCTATGAACTTCTTTGTTTACAAATTTATGAACATGGTTCTTTGAAATTTGAATGTCAATTTTTGGTTAAGAAACTTCAGAAATTTCTTCAAGTTCTATTCTTTTACTATCATTTTTAACTTCGAGAAACTCTTTCTTTAAAAAGATTGCATGCTTAGATATAAACACAATTTGTTCTTTGGCATAATAGAATTGATATCCTACAGACTCTCTTGGATATCTCTCAAATCTATACTTGACACTTCTAGCTTCAAGCTTATCAGGAATAAGCCTTTTTACATGAGCTGGACTACCTCAAACTTTAACATATTTAAAGTTAGGCATTTTCTCTTTCCATATCTCATATAAAATTTTAGACACTGATTTTGTTGGAACTTTGTTCAATATATGGTTAGTTGTTTCTAGTGCATATCCCTGAAGAAAAATTGGAAGATTAACATAGTTTATCATAGAATGTACCATATCTAATAAAGTATGATTTCTCATTTCAAAAAAACCATTCAACTAAGGTGTAGTTGGAGGAGTCCACTAAGAAATAATTCCCTGAGCCTTAAGATAATCTAAAAATTAATGACTTAAGTATTTGCCTCCATAATCTAATCATAGAATTTTAATAGTTTTATCGAGTTGGTCCACATACATTTGTGTGAACAAAGATAAAACATCTAATGTTTTATCACCATGTCTAACAAATGGCAATTTGGTCATTTTACCAATGATACAAGATTCACAAATCTTAAATGATTCAAAATCATTTATATCTAAGAATTTTTTTTATAATTAACTTGTGTAATATTTTCTCACTTATATGACCCAATCGACAATGCAACAAATAAGTCATATTCAAATTATTTCGTTTTCTCTTATTAGTATGTTCAATATGCAGAACTATATAAGATACATTAAGAATGTATAAACCATTACACAATGTACCATTACCAAATAACTTATTATTTAGTAATAATTTACAACTATTATTTTTAAAGCATAGTTCAAAACCAATCTCATCAAGTTTTGATACAAAAACAATGTTCTTAACTACACTAGGTATATAGTAATAGTTACATAATTCCAAAATATGACCATTAGACAATGGTACACGTGCAGTGCCAATAGCTAATGCAGCAACTCTTACTCCATTGCCAACACGCATCTGAACCTCGCCTTTATGTAAATGTCTAATGTCTATCAGAACCTGCATATCATTACAAATATGAGATACATATTTGGTATCTAATACCTATAAGGAACTATTCCTTTCTGACAGATTAATTTCAATTACAAACATACCTATAAAGCTTGAAGCAACAACTTGCTTGCAAGTTCTCTTCTAAGGGCCATCCATTCCATAATGGAAACATGTTTCTTTTACACCCCTTCTTTTGGCTTTCGTGATTTATTCTTCTTGTTAAACATTTTAACTTTACTATTTTTAAAGCCAAAAGAATCACCAATCATCGTTATAGATTTGTCAAATTTCTTATCTGATAAGATGTGATTTTTTGCTATCTTTAACATGCTATGAAGCTCAGTTAAAGTGGCTTCTAGTTTTTTCATGTTGAAAATTCATGACAAAATCATTAAAGGTAGGTGTGAGAGACTGAAGAATGAGATCTATTTGGAGCTCATTATCAAAATTAAGCCCCAAATCAGTGAGATGCTCAATATAACCAACCATCTTCAAAACATGATCAGAAATTGATTCGCTAGGTTGAATCTTACAATTGAAAAGTTTCTAAGAAACTTCATACTTGGCTGATCGATTGCAGATCCCAAACAACTTTTCCAAGTAGAGCAAGATAGATGAAGCATCCATCTTTTCATGTTGGCCTTGTAATTTTTTGGACATTCCGGCCAACATATAACATCTCGTTATTTCCTCATCTTCTTTCCATTTCTTAAATGTTTATTTCTCTTCTTCCAATGCACCATCTGATATGGCCTTAGGCATCGGAGTATCCAGAACATAAGCAATTCACTTACATGTTAAAACAATTTTAAGTGTACGGAACCAATTAAAAAAATTATTAGGGCTAGTAAATTTTTCACTACCAAACATGGTGTAAAGCGTATTATGCTGGGTATTCATTTTAATCTATTTTAAAACATATCAGAAACAATACAGACATAATTACTATGAATATTAAAAAGTTAAGAAATAAATTAAATTAAATTAAATCTTAAATACTCCCACTATTTTAATCAAAATGCATAACCCTCTAATATGCAAATAGAAAAATAATCTCATTATTTCCTTGTGGGTATTAGAATCCCAACTAACATGAATATCATAGGCTTATGTGACACAACAACCTATGTGTTCCTTAATCAGGTAGATAACCCTTATCAATTGTAACTCTTATAATTTCTAATATTATTTAGCCTCCAGAATTTCATGACCTTGTGTGACACAACAAATAATAAATTCTAGTTAAGTTAAACCAACATTTCTTATGAACAAAGTTTTACCATGAAACCCTTGTGTGACACAACAAAGTTACATGACTACACTCAGGTCAAATATCTCATGTAAATGCTTTAATTCATGATGACGAAGAGATGGGATTTGTGTGACACAACAAACCATACCTCGTTGCTGAATTCAATTAATACATAAATGTTGGAAAGGCTATGTTAAATATTCTCAATAAACATTACTAGTTAATATTAATTTCTAGAGGGGTTTTTATAAAAGTGGTTTCACCTTAATTTACATGTCATGACACTCATAACAATATGCATCAACATACATAACACATTTATCCTTGTGATCAATTTCAATTAATCAAGAGCATTTAATATAGATGACGTATATGTGTAACAACATAAAATTCTCATAAATCTCAGGCATAAATTTTATCCATTTTGCTTATTCATAGCTTGACTTTCAAGTTTCAAGATATATTTATA
The DNA here is from genome assembly GCA_035584115.1 of Cedrela odorata. NCBI lineage: Eukaryota > Viridiplantae > Streptophyta > Magnoliopsida > Sapindales > Meliaceae > Cedrela > Cedrela odorata. The sequence continues at coordinate 10,169,615 of JAXCLQ010000015.1, forward strand.
TATACCTCCTTGTAATAACTCTCATTATATGTAAAAATTTCATAAGAAATATTCACAAAATAAACAAGCATTATGTTGCACAAATAATTGAGTTTTCGACCAATTTAGCATTTTCGAAAACTTTTACTGCAACCTTCGCGGAAACTCTTACCACAAGGTTTTTTTCGTAAATTATCCAAGTTTTGAATAATTTTTGGAACATCATATTATACTAATTTTGACCTAAATGGATCATTTAGGTGATGTAGGAGGCATATGGGATCATTCATTGAATGAAATTTGACAATCGAACTTTTCTAAATTTTTTCCTACATGCACGATTTTGTCAAAATGGTCATTTATACTTGGCATTCAACTCTTAAACACTTAATACAAGTTTAAAACAGGCCATAATTGGGTTAAAACAATCATCATATAGTTCTCCGACTTTTGGAAAACACTTATGGTAGAAAATTTTTGAAACTAATCAAAAATCGTAGTTTTTCACCAATTCTTTTTCCGACAGCACCGGACATCATCAAGTACTCAAATTTTTAGAATCCAAACACTTTGATATCTTAATGAAATGATTATAAAACATGGCAGTAAACACTCCCAATCATTTCACACAAAACTAGTCCGATTTTTTGTTGAGATTCAAACTCAATTCAACAATACATCATCTCAAGTCCATAACTAACTTAATACACAACCTATAAGCTCTGGTACCATTGTAAGAATTCATGCATATTATGTGTTCTAACACATGAAATTAAGTTATGCATGTCAAGATCTAGGTATTGAGTTTAAATAGACAAAATTTAAATTTTGTAAGAAAACATATTTTGTTTTTAAGCTTTTCTTTAACTTTTGAAGTTTAAGAGAATTAAATTAGATTCTTCTTTAAAGAGTGATACCTTTGAGTCCATTTTCCCTCTTTAGCTTTCACTTAGGATTTTAATCAAATATTTTGAGTCCTTTAGATTTTCCATCAAAATTTTATAATTCCAATACTAGGAATTTTTGCCTTACACTTAAAATTAATCACACACCAACCTTAATCAAACTACCAAAGGGATCTAAATCCACTTTTTTATTGATCAAATAAGTAAAATTTGATCAAGAATAGGCTTAAGGAAGGTTAGAGCCAAGAGAAAAAAAATGGTCTACACCATTTTCTATCTTTTCTCTACACCATTGTTTTTTATTTCGTGCGTAATTTTCCTTTTATATATATTTTTTATTTTAATTAACATTTTAATTAAACAAAATATATGAAAATTAAGCTTGCCAAATATGTGGTCAAAATTGATATACATTTCATGCATATCTACTTTACATTTGTAAACATAAGTGTAAGGTTAAGATTAAACCATTTATCATCATTTCATTTGCTAGGATAAAATGATAACATGTATTCACTCATACCGTATACATAAGTCTAGTCAATTAACATAATGACTTTAACTTTTATATATATACTACATTGATACCTTATAAAAATCGAAAAAATCTAAGTCAATTTATGGCAAGGCTCTATAGGTTCACTGTAAAGTTGACAATAAACTAACAAAATCAAATCATTTGATTTCTTTTATTCAATCAATGTTTAACAAGATTAATCAATTATGTTCGCAGACTAATTTTGACAACTAGCTATGCAACACAATCCCTGGATTACAATGAAGTGTAAAATTTCAATAATGAACCTTTTTGTCATCAGTTACTGTGTAATTTAATCCTTCTGTCACACAATACTTCGATCGGATCAAGGGCATGCTTATATTGTCAAACCCTTTCTTATCTGATGCTATGTATAACGAATATCGGATAATGACTCTATTGTGTACAATCATTGAGATCACACTTCTCAATCGCATAAATATTTTACCATGATCGATGATTTAATGAGTCAAATCTGTATCATTCATATAAAGCATTCTACTTTAAAGTACTAAGGCTGACAGATCCTGTGTTAAACATTTACATATCTTTATGAATGTTTTACCACACTCAATAACTACCTATCACAAGCTTTAATTTAGACTTGTCCTAAGTAGTATCAAAGTATGACAATTCATCTACAAAATAACCATGTGTTTTCAAGTTTAAGGATCACTTATATCACTAATATAATGAATGTCCAATTAATGATTAAGTACATTTAATATTTGGATAATTTATACGAGTCTGTTCAATGAACTCATACTTAACTAATGAGTACTTATACACTTTCTTTAGTGTCTTCACACAAGTAGTCTATGAGATCAACTACCCTCTATCATACAGAGTAAATATATTGTATACTAGTATTTAAGGTACTATAAAAGCCGACTTTATATTCCATGACTAAAAATATTTAGGAATCACAATAGGAACTCATTGTCTCATAAATATGTACTTTTCATAACAATGTGTACATTCCATGAACTTTATCAATGCATCTAAATCAAACATACATGTCAACTTGATATGAAAAATAATATAATAAATAATACTTATTTTATTAATCATAAGATTTACAAGAGATTTTATAAAGTTCCAATCATAAATCACATCTTGATTGACTTTAAGGGCACATATCTCTTTCATCTATATCATTGCAAAACTCAAATTTCAAATTTGTCAAATACTATACATTTTTCTTTTAAAAATTTTACATAAAGATCATCATTACAAATTTGATTAATACTAATCAAATTCGCTTTAAGATTATCAACATTAAAGTATTTTTAAGTTTCGAAAATTCTTCAACATTGAGTGTTCTTTTTCCTAAGATCTGTCTTTTAACGTTATCATCAAATGTTAAGTGTCCTTCTGAACACCTCTCATAATCCACCAAAGTTTCATGATTTATTGTTATGTGCTTAGAGCATCCACTATCAAAATACCAAGAGTTAGTAACACAAACTTTTAGAGATGTATAAGCAACAAAATAATTAATTATGATTTCCTTACCCACATTTTTCTAAATTTTGGAATAGTTTTAGACTTTGATTTCATGTTATTTTTAAAGAATTTCATAAATTTAAAACAATTAGGTTTATTGTGACCTTTCATGTTGCAAAAATAACAAGTATGAGCAAATTTATTAGTCTTACCTTTGGAACTATAGAATTGATGATCAGAAACCTTACCATTACTCATGCTAGAGTTATGAAATCAATAGGTGAAGCCTTAACAAACATTGTTTTAGAGCAAGATGGTTTTTCAACATGATACCCAAGTCCTTAATAATAATCCCTGTAGTGTTTTCCCAAGTGTCACGCTCCGATCCACCTATATGGATAAGTAACAACAGCCACACAATGACAAAATGTACATCTCATATGTACTCCCACGATTGTGAAAGGTTTCCAATATTTCATCCATACAAACAGTTAAAATTCCAATTTAATATTCCACATATAACGTCTACATAAATACATGCACATGTATAATCATATATTAAATCCATAACATTTATACTTATAATACATTTGTTATTCACCAATTAATTACAAAACATAGTTTATAGATCCCAACTAAACCTTATATGCATATATAACATTGGAGACTTAAAATACCTACTAGTCTCTTATAACCGTATTCTGCCAAATTTAGTTTGGGGATTGGACTCACGACCTCCTCGAAATCTGTCTAATTTGAAAATATTTAAAAAAAAAATAAAAGAGTGAGTATAACTCAGTGAATAGATGGATAGTAGTAAATCTGAAAATCATAAAATAAAATATGAGTAAGAGTACCAATCTTTTAACACAAGAAATTAAAAAATTTCTTTATAATTTAAATTTCATCAGATATAATAACATGTTAAATCTAATTTCATAAACATTATCTGTGGATGTTCAAATAAAAATATTTGGGCTCCCTAGAAAGCTATTAATTGAGACATTCTCTGGTGTACATTTAGCTAACACCTCGAAACCTGCCAACGAGTTTTTCAGTATCAGTATATAAAACAATTTATTAGCTCTCTCATTAGCATTGGCCTGAATGAGTAGATACGGTGCCAGACATCGACTTATTCAGTTGTAACCTCTCTTTTACCTTTTAACAGATGACAAAGGCGAAAATGATAACCTTTCCCTTACCTTATACTCAGGTAAGGGCGGAATAGGTAACCTCTCCTTTACCCCCTTCTACGGGTAAAGGCAGAATATGTAACCTCTCTCTTACCTCATACTCGGGTAAGGGTGAAATATAACCTCTCTTTTACCCCCTTCCTCAAGTAAAAGCGGATATGTAACCTCTCATTTACCTTTTTTTCGGGTAAGGGCGGAAAAATATAATCTATACACAAATGCACCCAAATTAGGTACTTGCACTGAAAATCTCAAATATAAAATTAGAAAAATCACATGATAAAATAATTCAATTTATTACATATTAACCCATTCACAGAATATTTCATGGATAATCAAAACATCTTATAAATATACTCTTACTTATAACATATTGATTTCATATTTGTAATATTTCCAAATTCTATAATTTTTTAAAATCATTTGGAATTTAGGTTTACTTAGTAAACTTGGCCTATACTTAGTAAAGTTTTAGACTTAATTTAGTAATATTGTTAGGCCATAAAATAATAATATAATTATTTTAATATTGCCCTCACACTTATATTTTGCACTTTAGCATTTTAAGTTTTGAAATCTTTTCAATCTAGTCCTTACATGTTTATAATTATCTTGAAAATATAAGTGAAATAAAATCACGTACTTAGGTCTATAAATGTATCTATGACATTTTATACGTAAGTGTTAATTTTACTACGCATGCATATTTAAAAAAAAATTCTTTCAAACCCTAACGCGTTCGAATAATTCATTATTGTCAGAATCGAATACACTTAAAGTATACTGAGTTTGGTGGGTTCTACACCAAGGTCAAAATGTGATCAAGATTAGGCATACATGAATTTTGCATCTTCAAAGAGTTCTGATTGTACTTAAGCTTATATTTTACTTCACTTATCCTTTTATCTTTCTTAGTGATAATGGTTTTCATTGTGTTCATCATTCTCTTAGCCTCTAATTGTTCATTTAAGAGGATACCAATTTGTTTCCTAGGCTTTGTTATGTTTGTACACATTTACCTACTTGTTGAACATCAATATATAAGCAACTTGTATGGTATCCATGTCTAACTTATCCTCATCATCACTTGCATCAAAATTAGTTTCATCGAGATTGAGTTCTAAGACTGCCATTTTTATTGTTTCATTATAATGAAAATATGTTGATTTTTTTGTAATAAAACTGGATACCTGCAATTTTTTATCTTTATCAAAACATGAGTAAACATTAAAAGCAATGTCATTACTTAAATTTTCTGATGTACTTAAATTTTCAGATGTTTCCTCTTCTAATTCATCATCACCCCAAGTGATATTCATAGGGATGACAGTGGATCGGGTTTAGGATGGATATCTCCAAACTCGCGTTCGCATCTGCATCCACAAAAAATCTAATACCATACCCGAACTAAACCCACAACGGGTTTGATATTTTATTACTAAACTCGCGCGGATATCCGCTGATTTTTAGTTGATTTTTAATAGGATTTTTGACATTAATTCAAAATAAAATATATCACTTACATAAAATATAAAATGCATACAATAAAAAATAAAATTGATAACAATAATTCCATAAACAAATATTAAATTATTTTACAAATTCATACATAAAATATCATAAATCCAAAATAAAAGTTTACAAACTCATAAATACAAAATAAAAGTTTACAAAACTCATAAATACAAAATAATAGCTACCAAGTTCACATTTTCATTTTGCTCAATTGTAGCTAACAACTATCTAACATGATTCTTACAATAGCAAAAATATATAAGTTAACAAAGAACAAATATTTAGAGGTAATAAAAACAATAAATTTACCTTATTATCAATAATATCCTCATCGTCCAAGTACATGCAACTTTCAGTTGTTTTTGAAGAACTTGAAGTTAATTATTAAAATAATAATAATAATAATAAAAAGTAATAATGCTATAAAAAATTAAAAAAATATTTTATAAAAATACAAATAAATTTTCTTATAATTACATTTTGCCCATAACCAATCTTGAGCACACATTAAAGCCTCCAGAGTTTGTGGATGAAGCCGACTACAATGTGGAGACACAAATCTACCACTAGTATTGAAAGCCGACTCAGGTGCAACAATAGAAACAAGAATGGCTAAAATGTCTAGTAATTGCTTGTAGAGTAGGATATTTTGATCCATTCGCTTTTTACCAATTTAATATATCAAAATTTTATGTTCTTGGAATAACAACTTCATCCAAATAATAGTCCAATTCAAACTCAGTGTGAGTAGTACTAGAGCTTGAGTTTACAAATAAATCAAAGCATGCCAAATGTGCTACAATTTTATTGGAAAATGCATTTACTTTGGATGATGAAACAACTAATAATTTTATTTAATGATTTTCTTCACCTTGCTTATATCGAATATGATAATCTTTCACCAAATCATATCAAAAGTTTTGAACTTTTTTAATCTCACTACCACAACTATATCCATATAACAATGAAAGGTAATACTCAATCAATTTCGTCTTATATCTTGGATCAAAAATAGCTGCCATAGTCATTAATTCATGAACTACACTCCAATACTTATCAAACTTTATAATCATCTTTTCAGCCATAGATTTTATTTCTTCACAGCTAGAATTTATCCACTCATAAATTGACAATTTAATCTCACAAATGTTTGGAAAAACAAAAAGATTAGCTGTAGGATATTTAGTTCTAGAAAACAATGTAGTCACCTCATAAAATGATTTAAGTTTATCACATATTTCTTTTACAAACCTTCAATCATCTTCACAAGGTAAAGATTTATATTATTGATCTCATTGTTTCAAACGAGGAAAAACATCTTTATAAATCAAAGTCATACAAAGCATTAAGTACTTAGAGTTTCATCGAGTCTTAACATCAACAACTAACTTCTTAATGCAGAAAATGTGCAATTTACGAGCACTAGCAACAAATATTTCCTCTTTTTTAGGGGTAGCAGTATAATATAATACACTACTACGAATTTTTTCAATACTCTCATTTATCACACTCATTCCCTTCTTCATAATTAAATTCAATATGTGAGCAGCATAATGCATATGAAATAACTTCCCATTTAATAAAAGTGCACTACTAGAAAACTTTTCTAAAATGTACTCAATCTTAGCATCATTTGTAGTGCAATTATCAACCGTCAAAGTAGAAAGCTTATTGTCAATGTTCCACTTCAATTAGCAATTTACCAAAGCTTTAGTGAGTACCTCAGCAGTATGTGGATACGGTACGTATAAAATCCTACGTATAAAAATAAATAAGAACGTCATTTATATATTAAACATATAAAATTTTTTAAAAAGCTTATTTGTATTAAAATTATCTCATAATACGGCTTTGTATCATCCAATTGTCATTTCTAAAATGTGTCGTTATAGTCATAAATCCTTTTTGTGATTACTGGAAGTCCACATATTGGTGGTGATGGCAATTATATTTTTATTTGCTTCTAATAAGCTCATTGTTTTAGCTTTTTTATAATAAAATTTTTTAAAGATGTCATTCTTCAATGTGTTATGGGAGATGAGCTTAAAAATTGGTTGGAGAGTATTAGTGAACTTTCTAAATCCATGGTGTTCAAATATACACAATGGATACTCATGCATGATAACCATATTTCCAAGTTCTCTTATTCAATTTTCTTTATTAAAAGAAGATGTAGTAACTTTAACCTTCCCATCCACTTATGTAGTATGTAATCTTTTAAACGACTCATCAATAGTTTGCTGCCTTTGCATTGGACATGCTTTCATATAATTGTGCAAATGGGTGGTTCCATTTCTTATCTTCAAACTCAATTTCCTTTAGCAATACTTACAAACAGTCTTCTAATTTCTATTGGTTCTATGTCTTTTGAAGTGCTCCCATACCTTTGATCTCAACTTTTTACTAGTATTTTTACTAGCAATTTCTTCACAAATGAGTGGAGTTTGATTTGAATCTATTTCATGTTCTTCCATAGGAGAATTATCAAATTTTGATAAATCAAATTCCATCTTTCACTTGAAATAAAATAGATTACCAGCCTATTTTAGCAAGGCTACAATAAATAAATATATACATGGTCAAATATTTTATAAGATTTAAATGATTTCTTTTAATAAAATAACTTGGCAAATTATTTTTAAGCATGCTGCAGGAAAGCATATTTTAGGCGAACAAGAATGAAGCTCCTACTGACGTAAAATTTTAAAGCATATTATAAACAAAATCAAAGTACAAAAATAAAAGAGAATATGGATTAGTAACATATTTTATTCATGAGAGTTAGAAACAAACATTATTATCAAGAAAAAAAATCAATAAAGATAATCAATTACAAAAAAAAGACCACAAAAACAATATTAACCCATCAAACGCGTTAAATAGTTTCCTTTTACCTCCTAACAGTAGCTATATATATATATATATATATATACACACACAGTCTTAGGACTTGTATCATTAAATGAACAATTCTTATTCAATACAATACTCTTATTTTTCACACAAATTTGAAAATGGTGCTAAAACATTTGGTAATCCTCTTTTTATTTGGAATACATAATAAGGGTGACGACCAGCAGATATACTTAGCTTGAAAAGATGTCAGATACTGATCCTATATACGAATCAAGAACCCAATTTTAACTTTGACTTGTTTTTGTTTTTTGTAACAATCAAATAAAAAAAACTTGAATAAAAAGCCATACAAGTCATATTTGTCATCAGTTTCAAGCATTTTCCATCACTTTTGAGTGATTTAACTGTAATTTCTCAAGTAAATGCTAGCAGTAAGAAATCAATTGTCATTAAAGTAAATCCAACATACAGCACTCCCATATGTTGGTTTTGCTATATTGCTTCATAGTTCATGTTGAGAAGGAAAGAATCTGTTATAAATTAAGCATTGAAGATCAGCAGATAGGCTTGCCATTAAAAGAAAAGGAAAACTTAATGCGTGTTTGACTCCCCCTTCTTAAAATCTATTCAAAAATTTAAATTGAGCATTCTCAAACATGTGTGCATGTGTAAGAGATAGACTATGTCATATGGATCCTTATTCTCTCAGATTCTAGTGATTAATGTATTCCAAAAACAATTGACTAGCACTTCATTTTTGTTTTGCCTATTTCTCTGTGACCGACCAGAGTAAAGACCACAAATTCCAATTTCACACCAACTGCCTAGGTGATGCAGATTTAATTAGAGAATAATGTACAAAGAACATAGAACTAAAAAAATTTATATCCCTATTAACTTGGACATATCGATTTTACCTAATTATAATAATTATAACATAGACAAAGAGAATAGCATACAAGAAATCATTATGAAATTTGACCTTCAAAACATACCCAAATGATATTTGAAACAAACTTTTACAATTGTTCTAGGTGTAGTTAAAGCCTAAGACTGAGACCTTCAAATTTAAAAAACAGCGCGTGACTTATGTAAACCAAGTGAAAGAAGATTTTTATTTTTTGTAAGTTAGTTTAGCCAATTAAGGGATATCTATGGGGATGGATTTATTGTTCATGGAACGATCAACGAAGAAAAATCAACCAAAAATCTTGCTTATAGAAAACATAAAAGAAGAAATAAACAATCAAAATGAAAGTTACCGATTGCGGATACCTGCTTATATTTGAAACAAACGTTTAATACCAAAACGACGTCATTTTGGTACTTTGAGGAAAAAAAAATAAAAACCCCTGGATACTCGTTGCGGATACCCATTGCGGATACCTGCAGATACTTATCCACCCTAAATCTATTATGGGTTTTAAATTTAATTCCTAAATCCATCCTAAACTAGGTAAAAGGCATACCAAACTCGCCCCATGAGGATCGAGTAGTAGCGAATTTGCGATCAAAATTGCCAACCCTAGATATTCATGGCCTTTGATTTCTTCTTGAGTATATTTGCACATTTGGCTTGTATATGCCCATATCCTTCACTTTCTCCACATTTAATTCCTTTTTTTTTCTTGTTATTTTCAATGTGATTGAAAGGAGACTTGCCTTTTAAAGGAATTCTAGAAGTTTGCTTATTTTTCTGTCCCAATTTTTTTCTAGAATTTTGTTGAAATTCTTAGTAAGTAGGACAATTGCTTCAGATTAGTCAATGTCTGATTCTTCTCCATCTTTAACATCTTTTGTTTAGACTTGAAAAGAAAAGCTAAACTTTTCTATTTCTTCTATTGCTTCAGATTTTTCTCAAATGTTCTAAAAGAACTCATCAGTTCTTCAACCATTATTAAATCAATGTCTTTACTTTCTTCAATTGTTGTGGCTTTTGCTTAAAACCTTTTTTGAAGAAACCACAATATTTTTATTACTAGTTTGGTTTCTAAATATTCATCACCTAAAGCATAAGATTCATTAGCAATATCATTTAATTTGGAATTAAAATTAGCAAGTAATTCATCATCTTCCACTATAAGATTTTTAAATATAGAAGCAAGCATTTGAAGTTTAGAATATTTCACTGCTGAAGTTCCTTCATGAGTAACTTGAAGAATGTCCCCTGCATTTTTTAAGGATTAACAAGTTAAAATCAACTTGAATTGACTAAAGTCTACAATATTGAATATTACATTTAGAGCCTTAGAGTTGTAATCCGACATACTATCTTTTGCACTTGTCCAGGTTTCTTCCAATTTTGAAATCTTATTTTTCTTGTCATCGAACATGGTGGGATGAGTTCAGCCAAAAAGAACAGCAAGCCATGCCTTCTCATCAATTGACTTGATGAAAGCCCTCATTCTTTCCTTCCAATATGAATAATTTGTGTCATAAAGTAGTGGTAATTGAGATATTGATCCTCATTTTATATGAGAATCTATACTTACAAAAATGAATCAAAAACACAAAAATCTCACTAAATAAATTAGTTACCCACTCTGATATGAATTGAAAGATTCATCTTAGTAACTATTTACTAACGTTAATTAATTTATCCAATTAATTAAAACAAGACATCACAAAGTAAGTAAATTATGAGATAAGCAATTTTAACGTGGTTTGAATTTTTCAATCTTATATACACGAGGCCACACCCAAAGAAAATAATCCACTAAGAAATCAAAATGATACAAACACCAATGGACTTAAATAAAAGAAACTAAAGATTCTCTCTTTATATTGTCACCGTTATGTTAAATCTTCTTTGTGGACTTGTTTAGCGAGATCCCTCGCCTTGATATGTTGAAATTCCTTGAAAATATTCAATAAGATCCTTTTGCTTGATACCGTTGAACTTCCTTCAACTAGCACAAATCATTCTTCTGAAGAACAATTTAAAACATCTTCATAACACTTAAGAGAACTAAATTTCTAAGTTTATCAAAATAGAAATTAAAGACTCATGATTTTCACTAAAAATTTTTCAGTTTAAAGTATGGATGAAAACGTGAACAACTTAGAAAAAATAAAACAAGAAGAAGGAAGACAAAAATCACATAATGCTTCTTTATTTGGCGTGAATAAAGGGTGACTACACAGTTGAGAATATTACAAATATATACCCTAAGCCTTATTTGATGATGATTTTTATTTTCTAAACCTAATTGGAAGAAATATCTCCCAATTAAAACTTTTGTTTCCAAATAATTCTTCTTACCTTTGAGTTGTAAAATTGCCAACACAATTTTCTTAGTTTAGCTTGATGTCCATATTTGCCAAAAATAACAAGTAAACTTGAATTCTTTACATGCGAAGAATAAAATCCAAATGTCTAGAAAACTATGCAGTTTGTTGCGACTAAACTTGCAACAAAAGATCTATTTCCAAAAAATGTCAACTTTAAAAATGCTAACAAACTTTGTTCTTTATTAGGTATTATACATAACATATGTAAACATCTAAATACATGTAGAGAAGAATATACAATATGCTTACCCTTCCACATCTCCTTTGGTATCTTCATTTTAATTACTATTGGTGGTGACCTATTGATAATATAACAAGTAGTTTAAACTACTTTTGTCCAAAATGATTTTAGTAGGCTATTGTTCTTAACAATGCCCTAGTTTTCTTCAGTAAAGCTCTTTAATACATTATTCTATTGCGAAGTGTCTGAAAAAGTAGTTTATCTTTTTTGCCTACATGATTGCCTACTTGATTGCAAAATGTATCAAATTCATTGCATGATATAATTTTTGTTAATTAAAAATAATTTCACAATTTGTTAAATAACTAACTACTCCATCTAGCACGCCTTAAAAATTTTAACAAAATAAGCTTAGAAACTCTTGATGGCTTCTACAAACCTTAGCAATATACATAAAAAAAAAAATCATGATGTATTATTTATATTATTGTGTACCATACTGTTTATGACCATCCTCCGCCTTTCGAGTGGTAGCTAGACGATTTAAGCTATTGCTAACTCTTTTTCCCCCTTGGTTACTGTTCATCTCCACCATTTGAGGAGACTGTTCACGATACTATTTAAATGTAATATTTTGTATTTTTGTAAAGTTTTGTGATGGCAAGATTGTATGAAACTTTGGACAAATTTATATGAGTTTTAAATATTTATGGTCTAAGTGTAATTTTAAAAAGAATTGGGTAGATTTTCAATTTTTTGGCTAACTTTGATCTCCTCTAAAGAAGACAAGCGCACTGTTAGAACCATTACGACGAGTAGAGTAAAACCACTGAAAGAATTAGACCCAAAAGCCGTCAGATTTTTCCCTTCAAGGTTGCCAGAGTTGTGACTTTCTGGCTAAATCCTCAACAAAGGAAGATCATATGGGAAAACAGGCACCACTACTAAATTCAGGACGTCGAAGTTTATAAGGCTCAACTCTAAGATAGTTGGATTTCTCATCTTCACCGCCGTTGACTGATCAACAGTCAACTATTTGTTTTGGGTGTTCAAAACATCTTTTTCAATCCCATAGACATCCATTAAACTCGTTTCGACAAGAGAAATTCAACTGTGACCTTGACTTGACCAAATAACATTCTAAACCTTAAGAACACATAAATGAAAGCGAATAAGGTAGGGATTCTTTTGCTTATCTTGGTTGTTATTTTTATTAAAATACCATATGCATGTATATTATATGTATGATTTTGATTATATTATAAAATGAGAATGATTTTAATATATTGACATGCTTTGTGGTTATACGTCTTACAATTATAGTGTGCCAAACAATTATATTATTTAAATGAATAAATTTTTTGGTTTTAATGAATGTCTGCATGGTGGATTTATTGCATTCATGCTATTATGTTGCCTAGATTTTTAATAAATGATAAATCCAATATTTAAATGAATATGGAATCATTGCATGTAAAAGCTTGGGCAGCCATGTCCTAGGGTGGAATTGCCTGAAGTGATGCTAGGAGGGACAGCGTTGGCGTGTCCTCGAGTGTGAGTTCCTAAACTTATAGGGTGCATTATTGTGCAGCACCCCATTGTTACAACTTATTTATTATAAACATTACACGCCCTCATTGTGGCAATCATTGATGTGTGATCACATAACTAAATATAAATGATTAAATTAAAGCGATGGTGTCTATTTTCTTTATATATTATATGTTATGTATAAACTATGTTTTTTTCATAATATTTAGCACTATTAATGATTTCATTGAATGAGCATGAATTATTTTTTAATAACCATACAGTGTTTTTATAAAACCAATTGAAGTAAGTAATCAATTATTTCTACTGAGCACCATAGTCTTACTCACCCCTTCCTTTTCACCTCTAGGAATATTTCAGGGTGAAGTGCACACTGATGAGTGAGTAGTACACTCAGGCACTTGGAAACACATTAAGTGGCTTTTTAACTGTTCGATATTGGGTAAATTTTGTTGACATTATATTTTTAATTATCATGACACCCGATTATGAAATGATTTGTGATTATTTAGACCACTTAGATTTCAATTTAATTGTTTTAAAACATCACAGGTGTTCACATTTACTTGTGAGATTTTAATGGTTTTAAGTAATTTTATATTTTCATTGTTTTGAAAGACCCTGAGCATATTTTGAGTTCTTTATATTAAAACTTATTTTATTTAAAAGTTTGACTTTCCAACTTAAAAGTCATTAACCCGTAAATAAGGCGTGATACTATCTCATGATCTAACAAGTGAAATTTATATTATCATTTTTTATAAAAATTGATATATAAATTGAAAAGACTATTACCATTCTATTATAAAATACAAAAAAGGTTAATTTTTAAACATAATTTTTTTATTTGGATAGTGGATAATGGGGTATTAGCCAAAAATCAATGAACGGAGTGGATATTATAGAAAAAATTAGGGAACTAACAACCTTTTACCTAACGAGAAGCTACTCAATGGCCATGCTCACTGATGCCTATACACAGTTCTGTACCGTGTACTTGTTTTTATTAGATTTCTCTCTATTAATAATGCTGGTATATATTAGCAACAAAATTATATTCTTAAAATATTTATTATCAATAATTTTGTAATGAACCTATATTTTAAATCTTTATTATCAATTTTTTAAAATGAGAAAATATGATGATTATTTTTTATTATTTTATTTAGTTATTTTTTAAAAATATTTTGTGTTATCATTTTTTAATTAAAATAAAATTGAATATTAGAATAATTATTTTTAAGAAAGAGTGTCCAAAAATTTGTTAATATCCTAGAGAAATGGCAATTGGGCCGAATCATTCCGCCTCAGCTCGACTCATAAACTATAACAGTACGACGTAGACACAACCTACTGCATGAGCTAGACCTAAACTCCAAACACGTATACAATGTAAGCCATGTCAAACATGTTTTATAGATTTAGAAAAAAGAAAGGGCAAAAAAGAGACTGTTTTAATGATTATCTCTTATGTTTTTTTTTTTTAATATTATTAATTATTTTTAATAATAAAGAAGAAAGGATAAGAAAAGAGAAAAAGAAATAGGGTGACTTGCCTATTTTCTTTTTCATCTTTCGTCCTCCATTTTTTTTTTTTTAATTATTGCCTATTCTTTATCTTTGAATACCTTTAGTAATTTGATTGTCTTAATGAAGATTGCTTGTAATGGAAGGAAAAAATAGTAATATTTATTATTTTATTAAAAAAATCTGTTTAATGATAAAGAGAAGATAGAAGGAAGAAAGCAATTTAGAATTTTTATTTTATATTAAATTTTATTTCAATTTTTATATTTTTTTTATTACCGAATCGACTCTTTAACCCACGGCTTAGATAAGTCATGGCCCATATGACCGTACAAAAAATAATTATGCTTGGATCGGTCCGGCACAACAGTGTTTGTGTCTGGGCCAACCATGCTTGCTTAAACCTTAACTTTATGGATCATGTTGGCTTGCTATCTCTAATATATTCATTATTATTTTTAGAATAATACTTGGGTACAAACTACTTGTACAAACTGCTTATACAATTTCTTTCAATACAAATTGACATACAAAATTATATTATTATCACATATTTTGTATATTTTATTTTTTTTAAAATATAAGATATGTATCAATTATATAATATTATCGCTTCAATTTGTATAAATAAGTTTGTATAAGAGTTTGTATATTTATAACTATCGTTTCTTTTATTGTAAACAAACATTCTATTTTAATAATAAAATTTATTGATAACATGCATTTTTCATTTAAAACTCCCAAAATATGCAAATGATACACAAACTGTTACATGAATTACATAAATAAAAAAGATGGGAAGTACATTTTGTTACAAATTGCATACACCAATAAAAGGCATCATCACTGATCCCATCCATAATTTGCCATCCTTCTCTTCCACTTCACTAATAAATCTCAATGTCTTTCCTTCACTATCTTCTAAAACTTTCAAAACTTGCCCATTTTCACTCAGCTTGATAGCAGTTGCGTGGGGTTTCCCTCCTACAAATAGTGAGTGCATTTGTGTAAAGCTAAGTGGAAGTTTTAACAGTAATTTCCCAATCCATGAATTCGAAATTGATAACTTTGAAATAAATCCATTCTTCGAATGCAAGGCCACCCAAAACTCCCCATTTGAATTTCTTCTGATATTGTCTGGGAACCCCGGAAGCTCAGCAAAAACATCAACCTTTCCTGTGTTAGGACCACGAAGCCAATATTTTAAAATCCGACATTTAATGGTTTCAGCTACCAGTACAAAGCTTCGGTCTTTGCTTAATGCTACACCATTTGCTAAAGCAATGTCTCGTAATAACACTTGTACTTGTTTGGTTGATTTATTGTATTTCATTAACCTGCCTGTCTTGTCTCCACTCAAGGCTGCTGACATAAAATCCCTGCATGCAAACCAAGAGAAGTTTACTTTTAATGAAGTAGAGTTTTCATTAATTAATTCGTGCTTAATTAATCAATTAAAACTAATTACCTTCTCTGGAATGTAGTGCTTGAATCAGTGAAGTAAATAACATCTTCATGTTCATCAATGTCGACATCGTTGGTGAAGTGAAACGACTTACCTTCCGCTTCAGTTAAAAGTTGAGTGGCCAATCCTCCTTCTGGTCCTACTACATGAAACCCAAAGTATGCATCTGCAATGTAGAGATCTCCAGTTTTCTTATCAAATCTTAGTCCTAATGGTCTCCCGCATACATGCTCCATTTCTGGTGCGAATGGACGAACACACTTCTCCCTAGCTTACAAAACAAAGTTAATTACTTAAAGAAATGTCATTATTTATCAAATGCATTCTAACAACAACAATTACGCACCTTTGGGAAGTTGTGACAGCAAATTCAGTCCACCCAATTTCATGGCCTTGCCATTTGAGAATACGACCGTCAGCGACGCCAGTGTATGGCCCTTCTCCGTTGTGATCGAAACCAGTACTTTCAGGTCCCATAGCTCCGGTGACTTTGATGATTTCGCAATCGCGGAGCTGGTCGTGGGATCCTGCTATGTAAGGTGGGCTGAACAGATTTGACAGACATAAAATATTAATGGAGATTAATGCTATTAATATTGTTGCAAACTTTGTGTTCATGGCTCTTTCTTTTCCTTTGCTTCTTAACCAGCTGTGCTTGTGGTTGGCTTCCTTCCAGATGAGGAGGACAGGATTGAAATGAACTTAAAGATAATATTTTTAAATATTCTAATTTAATTGATATTAAAAAAGATAATTGCTACCATAATTTTGTTGCCATCTTATCAATTTGTCATTGAATTATTCGGAGAATATATTCGAGATATTGTGTCCAAATTCTTGATTATATAATTATATAAGAATTTTTAAAAATGTTTTGTTTTTATTCTAAGATTCTTCATTAACTTTAAATTTTATTTAACTTTTCTTTTTTAAAATAAAATTTTTTTAAAAATTTTTTTTTGGTTATTTAATACCCATTGGAGGCAGTTAGTTATAAATAATACAATATGGATGGTAGTGGTCATGATTAATTATTAAAAATAAGTTAGGTATAAATAATACAAAAGAAATATTTTTTATATTGATTTAAATCTAATTTATGTACCAACCCTTTCTAAGAATCCGAGGCGAATCCCTCCTTAATTTATGTCCTTATGCTATGCTTAATAAATGTGTATAATATAAATCATGAACTGAAAAAAAAGACTTATGCCTTGTTGCGAAATCAAGTAAAGGAAACAAGTAGAAATCAAAGAAGATAAAGATTTACGTTGAAAACCTTGGACGATTTTAGAGGAAAAATCTCATAGTGGCTGTGTTAAAACCCTAGCTCAAAATGAGTTTTCTTTTATAGTCTCGATAGATTGTCCGGGTGGCAACCTTGCAGTATCATTGTGGCAATATGCTAGGCTTTGGCCGTCGGGCAAAAAACTAGCTGTGTCTTGGCGACGAGGTTCTTAGAACCTTGGCGGTCCAGGCGGCAACCTGGCCGTGTTTGGGCACACACATTCTGCCTTGACTCGGGTACTGTTCATGAAGCTGTTCATCACTATTAATAACACAAGGCACTGTTCACCGCTCGGACACCACGTTAGCGCTATCTCGACGATCAGCTTTTGCATTTGCTCGGTCAGGGAACTATTTATCTGTACGTCATTAGTCACCCATACACCACTGTTCATGGAGCTTTGTTCACACTTATGGTTACAAAATTTTTGCCACCATTTAAACAATTCTCCTTCTTGGCACATATTAGTCTCAATCTCTTCATTATACCTTTAAGGGCTCTTTAAATGCCACAAACACAAATCAAGTCTGAGCAATGCTTAAACTTGGCCATTATAACAGCCTTAGTCAACATGTAAGTCTTATTCTCATGAGTGAAAATCTTATGTCCTGTCATATAACCCTCTATAACCACATCTCTGATAAAATGGAACATGACATCAATGTGCTTTGATCTTTTATGAAACATCTGGTTCTTACTCAAATAGATGATATTATAACTATCACAATGCACGACTAACTACTGTTGTGGCAAACTAAGATCATTCATAATACCTCTCCACCACAAGACTTCCTTCACAGCTTTCACAATAGCCACGCATTCTCTCTCTATTATAGACAATGCTACTGTAGCTTGCAATGTTGCCTTCCAACTAATAGAACAACCAAATAGTGTAAACACATAACCTGTTTACGATCTCTTGCATAATTCGAATCTACATAACCTGCCAACTTAATCATATTAGATGTTGCCTTATTGAATACTAGTCCTACATGACTAGTTCCCTTAAATACCGTAATATCCACTTCACAGTATTCTAATGTTTCATACCAGGAGAGGTCATGTACCTACTCATTACACTCAGGCATGGCTATATCTGGTCTGGTACAGCCTAGATGAGACTTTCAATTGCATTGGAAAAAAGAACGTGTTTCATGTACTTCACATCTTTCTCTATTTTCGGTGATAAGTCTACAGATAACCTGAAGTGTGCTACCAATGTTATATTTACGAGCTTACAATTACTTATGTTAAACATGTCAAGAACTTCCTCAACATAACCCTGTTGAGACAAGAACAAAGTCCTCTTCTTCGTTCCACCTGTCTTTTTCACCTTAAACTCATCACTTAGCTAGCTCTTCAATAAGTCAATATCCGATATGCTCTTAGCAACTACCAACATGTCATCGACATATAGTAGTACATAAATGAAACTATCATCATTGAGTCTCTTATGATACGTAAAACTATCATAAACACTCCTAGTATATCCATAATCAAGCATGAAGTTATCAAATCTCTTATACTTCAAACTATATAATGATTTTTATGGAGACAAACCCGATCTTGCTTATTTGGGGAGGCAAAACCATCTTGCTGACTCATGTAAATCTGCTCTCTAATGTGCCATGCAAAAATGTTGTCTTCATATCTAATTGCTCAATATGAAGATCATAAATAGCAACCATAGCCAATAAAGTCAATTCCCTATTTCTATTTATAACTCTTAGCTACCATATGTGTTTTGTGTCTAAGAGCTTCAATCTTAGTTATCACATCGATGTCCCTTCGGCAGTATTATCTCCTCAGCTATTACACCTATCCACTATTTAGCTTTTAGACAAGATATTGCCTACTTGAAAACAAAAGGTTTATATGTGTCCACTGTTTAGCTACCGACAATGCATATGAAACTATATCAGCATAATTATAATGCTGTGGTGGTCGAATTTGTCTCCCTATCATTCTAGTAGCAATGCTATGATGTTGTTCCTATGCATCCTCATGTTGTTGACCATCTGTATCAACACTTTGCACATCATCTATCCTCTGCTCTATAAGTTGGTCTACTTCTAGAACTTGTACCTTAAGCTCCATTAGCTCACTGAGACCATGGTCTTTTCCAGCTATCGCCTCGTTCTTTTAATGATCAAATATAGCAAACTCATTGAATGTAACATCTATGCTTATCATTAAACCTGGAGACTTCAGATCTATGTACCATTATCTGTAACCTTTCACTCCATATGCATAGCCTAAAAATATGCATTTATTTGCACTTGGTTTAAGTTTACCATAATTAAAATGAGCATATGTTGGCAACCAATTATTCTCAAGTGAGTATAATCAACTGGGGTATTAAACCATACCTAAAAAGGAATCTTACATTCTATATCTGTTGATGGAGACCTATTCATCAAATAATATGCGATGTTTACTGCCTCAGCCCAAAATACATTTGATATACCAAAATGAGAAAGCATACTGTGAGCTTTCTCAAGCAGTGTTCTATTCATGAGTCCTATAACTCCGTTTTGATGTGATATCTTCACACAAGTATGATTTCTCACTATTCCTTCATTATTATAGAACTCATCAAATTTTGAATTGCAATATTTTAAACCATTATCAGTTCTAAGACTATTGACTTGTCTACCTGTCTACTTCTCAATCAATGTCTTCTATTGCTTAAATATTTGGAATGTCTCATATTTGATCTTAAGAAAATAAATCCAAACCATCCTACAGTAATCATCAATAATGCTCATGAAATACCAAGCACTAACCTTCGAGGCAACTTTATAAGGACCTCATAAGTCTAAATGCATGTAATCTAATATGCCCTTCATTTTATAGATTGCCTTAATGAACTTCACCCTAGTTTGCTTTCCAAAAACACAATGCTCACAAAATCTGAGATTGCTCGTTTTCTTTTTGCCAAGCAAATCTCGTTTGCTCAGTTTTGACAAACTCCTTTCACTCATGTGCCAAAGTCTCACATGCCATAATTGGGTGCTTTCCATACCATTATTCGCGATAGTCATCGAAGTTATATTTAGAAAGACAAATCTCTAAAGAAAGTACAAACCATTATATAAGCTACTCTTCATGTAATCTTCAAAACTTCATTCTCTGTGAAATTTGAACCCTTTTAAATCCAACTTACTAAGAGAAATCAAGTTCTTTTTCAAACCTAGAATATTCCAACACTTTAATGTTCTAACTATCCTATCAAACATTTTGATATACACTGTTCTAATTCCAATCACCTCTAACACATGATTATTACCAAGATACATCTTGTCACTCATTTGTGAGTAAGTAACAAACCAATCTCTATGGAAATACATGTGAAATAAGGCATCTGAATCTATAATTCACCGGTCCTTCTATTATCCAACAGAAATAAACAACACTTCATTAGCACTATTTGAACTATTGTTTCCTAAAGTTCCAGTGATTACATTTTCAAAACTCTCAACCTGTTTTCTAAACCTATAATTAAATTTAAATACTTTACATAATTAAAATTTAACCCAATAATTTTTAAAACTATTAAATAAACCCTTAAATATTATGAACTTAACAATTAAATCCTTAATATTTTATCTATCTAATTTAGCTTTAATTCTTCAATACATTTTACTGTGTGACCCATTAAGTTTCCTCTCATGTTGGCAATGAAGATAATTATAGACTTCATAAGCCTAAAAAAATTAATAATTAATTTATCCTTAATTAACTCCCTAAAAAATTATTTTTATATATTAAAAGTGGCATCTAGTAATACATCATAATTCTTAATTGAGAAAAAAATATTAATTCATGAAATCTATTCCATAAACAATTACCGTATGATACAATCTTTTCTCCATAATGATATTCCACCTTAATCTAGAGTATGAAAAGTGTCAACTCCAATAATCATTGTTGTAGTAATATTGCCTTAAGCTGATAATTTGCAAACTAGAAATTCGAAAACTTCTCTTGGAACTCTCTCACTATGGTCATGGGTTTACGTTATCACTTATACAACATGCGCTTAAACTTGAACATTTTCTCTAATTATTAAGAGTGAAGAATCTTTTATTGATCTCTCACAACCTACGTATGCTTCTCAAATTGCCCAATCATTTTTCTATGCACAATCCCTCATCGGATGATGAAAATGTAGTGTCAAAGCATATATGATCCACGCGCTAGATAATATCTCAAGTCTAAGAATCAGTTTTATCATTGCTACAAAGAGAATTTTCATAGAAACGTAGATAATCCTCCATACGGATTCTCTCATGAGTCAATTCGATGTTTTTATTCTCTAATAAGCATCTACGTGTTAGATTAAGTGAACATTTTCACTAGCAGCCTATGAAATCGATTACCTACCTTTCACCATGATAGCAATCATAACACATGTTAGTCTAAACTTGATATATCTACATCCTAATATTGATAATTCTATGACTGAAAATATTTAAAAATAACAAAATCTCTTATATCAATTAAATTGATTCCTCTTAATATTATTCTATGGACTAACAAGAATAAATACTTATTGATAAAATTGTCAATGTTATTAATACATGATTTTATATATAAGGTTTGTCTTTTAGCAAAAGTCAATGGTAATCTCTACATTGATTATGCATATGTGGGTTTACTAAAAGTGGGACTTGAAAGAGGCTGAGCCACAACAATTTCAACAAAGCACAAGGCATTCCTTCCAAATTCTGCAATAGTTTAAACATCGACCAGTTAATCAGAATTGTTTATTTTATTGACAGCAGTTCTAAATATCAAAGAAGGAAAGGTACATGCCATACCATACCATAAATAATTTAATACTTTAATTATTTAATACACATGCATGTAAAAAAAATATATGAATTAGCTAGCTAGTTTCATGTCAAATTTAAATAAGTAATTTCATATTGAAGTTTGAAAGATTTTT
Source organism: Cedrela odorata (assembly GCA_035584115.1). Lineage (NCBI taxonomy): Eukaryota > Viridiplantae > Streptophyta > Magnoliopsida > Sapindales > Meliaceae > Cedrela > Cedrela odorata. The sequence continues at coordinate 10,192,304 of JAXCLQ010000015.1, forward strand.
CAAACTCAAAACTAATCTTATCTTGCCATGCAATCCAACAGTCTTGTTTACGTGGGCTTAAATAAAATCACGACATTAATGTGATGTTGTCTTTTTATAATAAAAATTAATATTAATGATATTCTTATTAAATGGTATAATAGGTTGGAGCCAACATTTAAATTAGGTAAAATATTTTAATGTTTAAATTGAATAATTTCTAATCTAGCTTTATTTATTTAT
>JAXCLQ010000015.1:10192625-10212198 GCA_035584115.1 Cedrela odorata
TTTATTTATTTATATAGAGAGAATTATAACCTATATTTTGTGAGATTGAATTTTCTCACTCAAATAGGTTGTTTATCAAATTTATATTTTTAATTTTTAATAATAGTTTACAATTATTGAATCACAAATCATTAAAAAAAACTACAAATAAAAAATTAGATTTTTTATAATTTTCTATATTAGATATATAAATTAGACTGTATAAAAATAGCTATGATAATGAATTAACATTCTCCCTTCAAAGAATATAGTTAAAAGCATGAATTAAATAGGTTGTTACCTGTTATGATGTCATAGGGAATTCTATATGGGCACAACCGGAGAAAATTATTTTGTCACATTTTCTGAACAACATGCATATATGCATGTTCTGCTGTTGGAGAATACAATGACCTACAACCATAACCACAACTAGAAATACATGACATTTGATTTTATCTAAATTACTTCAATTAAAATTTACAATTAACGTGGAATTTTCAAGAACCACATGTCTGTAATACTGAGTGGAGACATATAGGAAGGCTATTGAAATATAACCTAGAAAGAAAACAAGTAAATATACTTCTACACAATCTTTCATTTCCAAATGGTGTAACTTTTAAGTGAAGATGGCAACTATCTTCTATTTACAGAGACAACCAGCTATAGAATTATGAGATATTTGCTAAAATCATCAAAATCAAGAAGTTTGGAACTTGTTACTCAGTTGCTAGGATTTCTAGATAACATAAAGAAGAGTCCTAGAGGAGGATATTGGGTTGGTATATGTTGATGCAGCAAAAATATTCTTTGGACTCTATGCACCAGCAACAGTTTTCGTTTTCTTACTTGATAGCTTGCTCAACTTGTGATCACAATAGAAACCTAAGGGGTAAAAGCCGGTTGTCCTGCGAAAACCCTCATATACTTAAGTTAATGTTTTATTTTATAATGTGAGAGAAAGAAAAGAGAAGGATAAAGACTAATATGTGCTCTCAACTTAAAGTTAGATTATAAAGTTTAGCATAAAAGTTTTCATTACTCATACCTGGTTGTCTTTGGCCTTTTTTAATAGGATGTTTAAATCTCTCAATTTTAGTAAAATTCTAAGAAATTTGGAAATAAGAATTTTGTTGTGCGAGAATTATAGAGATTCTATTTGTTAAGTATCAATTTTTTGGATTTGGTGAGAATTTAAGCCCTTCTTCTAAAATATATCTGCTAGGCATAGGATCCTTGTTATAGAATAACCCCTACTTGTAGAATATTTCTACAAAGCTAATGATTCTTATTATGGAAGAATCCGAAAAGAATATGGAAAAGAAATGAATCCTCTCTTAATACATAATTATTGAGAGGTTTCGGAAATCCTTGTTCGAGACTTCTTTATTCACTTGAGATGAACTCAGATTGTATGCATATTTAAGACTTTTATAAGTTGTGCCCAAGACCATCATGAGAGATCTCAGAATTAACAACCAAACCTGAGGCTTTTCGTCTGACTTTGGGTAATCTCATCCGTTACTATACCGGGGTTCTTATTATTCCCTAGTCAGAGTCTTTGGGGTTGGATTGGGCTCAAAGCTCTTCTTTTATCTTTTGTAAGCTTCTAATTTAGGCCCACGACTTATTGAACCTTGGTCATACTTCAGGTTGTATACCTAACATCAAGCCCACTAGTTTTAGTAAAAAAAAAAAAACTGTTTTTGACAAAAACTAAAACCTTTAATCCAAAAAAAAGCGTTTGTCTACTAAACATAAATGCCCAACTTGAAATCCGCCAATTTCTCCCACGTGGAAGAATGCAGTTGGTTTTTAGGATCATGATGTTTCGGGCCTTGAGAGATCTTACTGGCCTTAATGATGATTGCCTCCTTTCTAATTAATGAGGGACATCCTCTTAACTACTCATCCGACATGGCATCATCTCATCCCCTGATCTATTCTTTAAATTAACTGTTGGGGTTCATCTGCTTTTTTAAATAACTCTTTTTTCATTCTTTCTCCTCCTTTGTCTTCATCTCATATCTTTATTTCCTTTGCATCTCAAACAATTTCAACTACAGCTAAGTTGAACTTTCAAGCAAGGACTCTGAGTTCTTCCTTTTCTTTAATAGAAAACAAGTAAGTTCCCATCATTCCTTGTAACCCTTCATTTCTAATGGATTGTTGGCATTTTTTGGTTGATTGAGATATGTATTTGATAATGGTTTAGGGTTAGAAACTTTAGGTATCATTTCATGAGTTGTTGATGACCTGGAGTAGATTTTAATTTTGTATTTTTCTTCCTTGTGAATAGAGATATATTATATTTCAAGTGATGGTGGATCTGCCTCTAAAGGAAATAACTCCGAGGACGAATTAGCCATCGTTTCCCTTCCTCCTCCTACTTTGGAAACGAGGAGACTAACCCTTTACGAAGCAGACTGGTTCTTTTCTACTACTGTGGAGTCAGACTTAAAGGCTTACACTAAGTGTTACAATATCCTTAAAGGGATCTACCTCAGGGTCTCTTAAGAGAGTGAACTCCCCAATTATCCTTCTGAGGGAGAAATTACTTTAAACGAAGAGCTTTCTCATCTTGAGGTCAGACTTCTTCTTCAAGGTTATTTTGTCCAAATTTTTGAATCCTTTAACTTTACACCTTATTAATTAAACTTGAACAGTTAGAGGATTTTATTTGGTCTGTTCGTCTTGTGGCATCGGACTTTCAATTTTATCCCCTCAATCGAAGAGAATGAGTATATGTACCTTCTGAGAATGAACCTAATAAAAAACCTTAACCCTTCCTACAATAAGAACTGGAAGGATAAACGTTCTTCATTGGTGGTAATTGGAACCCCAGCAATGACATCCAGGTGCCCAGGTTGTTTAGGAATACAACCACTTGGAGTAAGTTACTTGGGCAGGATGCTCAGAGCTTTGAAAGGGTTGAGATGGCTACATCTTCAACATCTAGCTAGAGAACTCTTGTCTCTAACACTGACCTGATTTCATCTGGTCACGTAAACTTTTGTGTGTCTAAGGGTTAGTTGGCTTCGAAAAAGGCCCAAAGTGGTAAACATTTGACTCTTCCTTTTTGATGTACTTGAATCGCATTGTCTGACCTCAATATCACTTGATTTGCAGGAGAAATGACCCCAAAGAAGTTGGCACCAAATCCTCTCAAGGTACTGAGGTAGTTGGTCGAGAGAAGAAAGGCTGAGAAGGCCTCTTAGCCCCCAAAGATTGCTTCTAAGGGCTTGGCTTAGACCTCAACTCTTCCTAACATTACTGGACCTTTCAGCTCAAGCAAGCCTTCAGCTTCTAGTAAAGAAGTTATGATCCGAGGCAATCAGGCACCGCCTCTCCCATGCTCTCTAAGTGGATAAGAGAAAGGTAAGAGGAAAGCTGTCGCAGCTGTGACAAGGGAAGGACCTCAGAAGAAGAAGAAGAAGGCATTTGGTTAGCTCGATGAGGAGACGGCTAAGAGGCCACAACTCTTCCCAGAGGACCTCTTTGAAGACAAAGTGAAGTTCTTCACTCATTTCCTTCTCTGCATTAACCAGTTGGTCATAGAGATCAACCTAAAATATTTCGAGGCTGTTGCTAGGGCATCAGGCCGGCACTGCTAAAGTATACAATAAAGTGGCTTAGTCAAGTAAGTTAATTTTCCCATAGGTTTTGGAAGAAAAGATACTTATTTTATTTTTTCCTTATGATCATTTTTATGTTGGTGGATTTCAACTTCAACATGCGGCTGTGTTGTAACGAGACGTCCTTATGGATGATACTATAAGAGCGTCATAGGCTAATAAAAGAGCGGAGAAAACAGAGGGGAATTAGTCTTGGAGAGGACCAAGTTTGAGTTCAAGATGGGTAAGTGGGCTCAAGAGAGAAAAGAGCTCCAGGTCAAGGCTGTCACAGTAGAGTCTTCTCACGCTAAGGCCAGCAAGAGGGTGAGCGCCATGGAGTTTGAACTAAGCAGATTACAGAAAGAGAACTAGAAACTTCATCAAAAGTCTGAAAGGGAGTGCCAAAAGCTGGAGCAGTGTTTCAATGCCGAGAGGTAGAGGTGCATGTTCTTGCTCAAGAAGATCAAGGAGGATGAGAGAATAGTGGAGGCTCTAGTTCACGAGTGGGTTAACGAAAGGATTGAATTGACTTATGAAACTTTCCAGGGTCAATATCCTCATTTAGATCTAAATTGGTTATATCAGGCCTTAAGACGTGAACCCCTACACTATGATAAGGACTCTTTGGTATACATTCTCTCTAAAGACGAGGCTCATTCGAACCTGAATACTGCCTTTGTTCCTCCTGTGGCGATAGTGAAATAGTCTCTTACTGAGCTGGCGAGGTCACTTCTTCTGAGCTTGTTGAGGCCGCTCCTACTAAGCTCACTGAGGCTACCCTCATCAATATAGTTGTCGCTTTGGATTCGGCCAACCATCTAACTGACTCGACTCAACAGACTTAGTTTAGTTTTTTTTTTTTTTTTTATGAATTTTGTACACTTCTTAATAAAATACTTTTGACTTATATATAGATCTCTGCGTTGTTCTGCTTCTCTTGTCTTTAGTAATTAACACTTAGTTTAATTCACAAAATTTAACTATTGTCAAAACTGATAACCCTTCAAAGAGAGATCTGACCTTAACTGAGTTAAACTGATAAACAAAACTTGTCTTTAAAATTAATATTCTGACCTTTACATCTCAAATTGAACATCTTCAAGCAGGAATCATATTAGTCTTAACTTTTTATACTTAACGAATTTCAAATACTACTACCCTGGCTTGAAATTGTTGATGATAATCTGAGAGCTGTCTATCCCTTTGCATTCTGGCTTCATTCTCAAGATTTAATAGGGTTTCAAATAATATTGTCTCTAGACGAAGATTGATTATAACTTCCTAAGACTTCTTTCCATCCTTGTACGTTCTGAGATATTATTCAAGGCTTATTCGGACTGTAGATAATGTTGTCCCTAAAGAGATGCAGAACTTACTCATCCAGGAACCATTTCATCCTTATGTGTCGCAAGGTAGGTCTTTGGACTTATTTTAACTATGGATAATATTACCCTTGGATAACTGTAGAACATTAATCGTATGAAGACCACTTTTGTTCTTGTACGTCTTGAGGTTGTGCTTAGGGATTATTCGACCTGTGGGTTATATTATTCCAAGAGTGATTGTTAAACTTAACCATCTAAAAACTATTTTTGCTCTTGTATATCCTAAGGTCGTGCTCAGGGCTTATTCGAGCCATGAGTAGTATTATTCTAGAGGTGATTTGAAAAGTTGATTATTTGGGAATTAACGTGCTATCATATATCCTGAGGTCAGCCTCAGATTTTATTTGAGCTATGAGTATAAGAATTGATCATCTAAGAACCCATTTTGCTCTTGGATGTCCATAAATCATTCTTAGGGCTTATTCAAGTTGGGGATAATATTACCTGAGATGATAGTTGAATATAATCTCTCAAGAACTTTTTTACTCTTGTACGTCCTAAGGTCATGCTCAAGGCTTATTCAAGTTGTGGATAATAATATCTTAGACTTGTATTTATTCATACCCTTGGCTTGAAGTCATCTGTTCATCAGTATATTTTTTAGAAGCCTTTTGGTGAAAAATAATAACTTTATTTATTTCTAGGGCAAAAGATATTACAAATCTTTGATAGTTTCAAGGGTGATGCAGCTTTAATCATTCAGCATTCCATCGTTTCTTGACCTTACTTCCATCTAGGAATTCTAATTTGTAGACTTCAGGTCTCAGGATCTAGGTAACCTTGTGCAGTCCCTCTCAATTAGCCTCAAAAATACCTTCTCCCAGTATCTTGGTGTTCAAAGTAACTTGTCTTAAGACCTAATCTCCCATTTAAAAAGTATGATGCCGAACATGTTTGTTATAATACCTAACCACCTTTTATTGGTAAGTCGATGCCTTTATCATCACCTGATCTAACTTCAAGTGCAAGTTCTGATCATTGAATGCCTCATTGTAGCTGCTGACCTAGAAATTTGGTATATCAACCTTGATGGGAATTATTGCCTCATACCTAAAAGTTAGACTGTAAGGAGTCTCGCCGATGGCTACCTTCGGGGTGATTCCGTATGCCCAAAGGACCTTGGGAAGCTTACTAATCTATGCACTTTTAAGTTCCTCGAGCTTCTTCTTGAGTGTTTTTTTAATGACCTTGTTCACGGCTTTCACTTGTCTGTTGGCTTTTAGATAAGCAAGTGTTATGAACCTAAGGTCAATAAAAAAATTCACACAAAATTTCCTGAAGCTTAAGTTGTCAAATTGCTTTCTGTTGTATGTGATCAAAACTTGAGGTATCTAGAATCGATAGATAATACTCTGCTTGACAACCATTGTGATTCTTTTTTTGGTGATGGTGGCTAATGGCTCAACTTTTACCCATTTGGTGAAGTAATCAATGGCCACTATGGCATATTTTGTGTTGGCTCGAGGGAGAGGTAATGGTCCAATGCGATTTAATCCCTATTGGAAGAATGGCCAAGAGCTTGTTAAGGATGTTAGCTTCACCAAGGTTGTCATATATCTGACATTCATGACAAGTTTTTTCTACTTGAACTGTATCTTGTGAGAGTGTAGGCCAGTAATACCCTTGTCTTAAGATCTTTTGTATATCATGGACCGAGCTCCCCTATGTCCACCGCATACTCCACGATGGATTTCTTTGAAAGCTCGTGCTGCCTCTTCAGGTCTGGGATATTTAAGATACGGAATGTTGTAACCTTGTTTGTATAGCTACCCGTCAATAACAGTGTACCTTTTAGACCTTTTTTTTTATCTTTCTTGCCTTGTACTTATCTGCTGGGAGCCTTCATTCTTAGATGTAAGACTTTATCTTTTCCATCTATTAGTGGCGAGAGTTAAGTTGAGCTACACAGGTTTGATCAATGCTCACATTAGTGCTCTTTTACTCTAGTACTTCGATTGGGACCGAGGCTGGAATATTTTCATTAAATGTAGAGGCCAACTTTGTCAGGATGTCTACCTTGGAATTCTCAGATCTCGGGATCTACTTGACTGTGACAGTCTTTAATATACCCATGAGTTGTTTAGCTTTCTCTAAGTAAGCTTGCATATTGTTCTTTTAGGCTTGAAACTATCCATCAATTTGGTTGGCTATTAACTAGAAGTCACAGTGAATGTCCAGGCCTGTGATCCCCAAAGCCTGAGCTAAATTGTTAGTAACCTTAAAGTTAAATTTTAAGAAATACATTACCTTGGTCTCGTCTGGGCTTATAAGGACAACTCCAACTCCTCATCCTTGTGTATTCGAGGCTTTATCAATAAAGATGCTTCAAATCAGCTCAGTTTTGTCTGAGACAAGTGGATCTTCTTATTCCAGTGGATCTTCTTATTCTTAGTCAAGGTGGTTTTCCATGATCTAGTGAATGAAGAGATGCTCAAATATTGATCTTTCAGCTAAAAAGTTGGCCAAGGTTTGCCTTTTAATAGCCTTCATTGGTTTATAACTGATGTTGTACTCACTACGCTCAATTGATCATTTCATTAACCAACCTGACAAGTCGAATCGATGTAGAATCTGGTTCAAGGGCTAATTTGTCAGTACTACTACCTGATGGGCCTAGAAGTACGGTCGTAGTTTTCTTGCTACTACTACCAGTGCTAATGCTAGCTTCGCAGGTGGATAGGGCGATGAATTTTTTATGGATCTTCTTTTATTAAAACTGAGCTCACTAACTGGTTGTTCACTACAAGGTAAAGGTATAACATATCTCTTGTTTCAAGGCTCGTTAGCTGTGATGGTGATACAAGATATCGTTTCACCTTTTGAAAACTGTTTTCGTATTCTTTGGTCCATTCGATTTTCTTCTATTTTTTCATAATCTAAAGGAAAGGGAAACACCTGTCAGTTGCCTTGGACAAGAATCTACTTAACATCGCCAACTGCCCTGTCAGGCTTTGTAGTTCCTTAAGAGTGGATGGGAACTTTAAATCCAATATTGCCTTGATCTTCTGCGAATTGGCTTCGATACTGTTGAAGATATGCCCTAGAACCAATCATGTCATATGGTTTAAGGATATCATTCATTGTGTGTGTGTATATATATATATATATATTTATGTAATTAATTGTAAATCAGTTTACGATTAATAAAATGACTATTATATCATTTTGCATATTTAATTCTAATTTATATTATATATAAAATATAGAATGAGATCTCGTGATGTATTATGATGTCAAGACTCTATCTATACAGAGTTATAGATATGAATAAAGAGTCTTTGATTTAAATATATTCAAATTAGTTCTCGGTTTAAGTAATGTCATATGAGAATATAACATTACATAACTGATATATTTGATGCTGCCAAGGATTAATATTGGATGCTAATAGTTAGGTGACAAGTTTCATGTCACAAGAGTATAAACATAGGTAATACTTTGGTGAATGTGTTACTAAATGTGACAAAACATGATGAATCACATGAGTGATTATTTACAGTCAATGATACATCACATAGCTGTACTAGTGTATCACTAGTCATATGATCTAAGGTGTTACGACTACTCTCTGCACTAAAGCACATTATTCACTTGTATATGTTGCATCGGGCTAGCCACGCCTGGTAAAAAAAGCTTACTGGCAATGTGTTTAAGTCTGTGAGAACAGATGATAATCAAAATGGAATTTACTGGCTTAGATGTTGAAGCTTGAGATCCTAGGTAAAACTGTCATACGCGAAATTAAGTCTTTAGCCAATGCATGTATGTTTGGAAAAGTGTTTTGCGGATATATGAATCATGTATATGGTTGAGGTTCTTGAGTTATTAGGCGATTGACGATACCATGACCTACACTCGATTGGGAATTAACAATAGAGATACTTTACTACATGTATTTACGACTATATGAGCTTATCTGGTATATTCATTCATCTATGTCTAGAGGTCATAACATCTTGCTAGATGTCAGTTATGATCATTGAGAACTTTAGTTACAAATAGTTGTAACGAAGAGATACGAAAGAGTTTATATTTATCTATGTCCAGTTCACAATGAACCTAGGGGGTTATACATATTAATCGGTTACTTAAAGATAATGGTAATTGCTATTATACAATAGTCACTAATTAGTTAATGAAATTCTTCCAATATTTTGATCAAATAGCAATTTAATTTTTTATTGTAAATAATAAATTTTTTGGTTAGGATGTGCTAGCACTTGTATACGTAGGAAATCTTTTGATAATTTATAGGACAACGTAAATATGATTTATGAATTTATATGATATTAAAAAAATGTATAAGATATATAAATATCAATGAATAAATGAATTTATTTATTATTAATTATTTAAATGTTATTTAATCAAATGGTTCCTTGGTTGACAAGTGGCACCATGTGAGGTTGCCAAGTGTCAAGCCTTTGATTAAATCTTACCCATTCATTTTAAATCAATAGTTGAGATTTAATGTATTAATATTGATTAAAGTCATCATTTAAAAAGGAAATATCTTTTTCAAATATTAATATGATATTAAATATCTAAAGTAATGATTATATATTTATATATTAAAGTAATATCTAAATATCTAAATATAATCATTTCTTATTTATATTATTAAAGTAATAATATAAGATATTTAAAGTAATTATTATCTTTTATATTATTAAAGTAATAATATATATCTATCTCTCTCTCTCTCTCTTTACAATATATATTAATTTGATTAATATATTATATTATTACATTAATTTAATTAATGTTAATTGAATCCACCTATCATTGTTTAACACTTGGCATGACGTTAATAGTTTGATGAATAAAATACATAAGGGTGTTATACGTATGGTGAATTTGAGAAAAGTAAAGACTTAAGGGCTAAGATTTCTAAGGATGCTACTTCTTCTTTTACCTCTGTATTTTACCTTGAGCATCATTCTTGATTGGAAAATTTTTTGTGTTCTTTGTTTTTGAACAAAAACAAAATGAAGAAATAAGTAAAAGAGAGAAATAGAAATAGGAAGAAAAGAAAGAGATTGAAAGAGGTTTTATTTCTCTTCTCTTCCTATAGAATAGCTAGGGTTTTCTAAGTGTAAAAAATATTATATTAGCTTGGTGAAGTTAATACTCATAACTAAAAAATCACATCATAAAACCGGAACCGTCTTTACCAATCCGACGTGTGGATATGCTTGGAGGCAAGTGAGGAGATTGACTTATTTTTTTAGATAATGACTTAAAGAAGTATAACTTCTAACCATTTTTCATAATGTTTAAAATATTTAAATTTTAAAATATGCATCTGTACATGTCTTGGTCCTTTGGGAACTTTCTGCACAGTCTTTGTGATAACCGTAGCATCCTCTGCAGGCGTGTGCCCGGGTACCGTTCTTGGGGAAACGTGTATCCGTTCAGATACCATATTCCCTGACCATTTACCCTAGGGACTTCTCAGCCTGGACTCTAAACGCACACTTCTTATAAGAGAAAATTTCTTCCAAGTGTCTTGAATGGTCTCAGGCTTTTAGAGATTTAGTGCTTATGTCATCGACGTAAACATCCATGGTTTTTCAGATTAATGATCTGAAAACCTGATTGACTAAACTCTGGTCAATGATGAACACAGTCTTCTCCTGATCCAGCTCGTGCATTCTAATATGGTTATACCCTGAGAATGCGTCTATGAAACTTAATAACTCATGTTCGACTGTTCAGTCTACTAATTAATCTTAGGAAGTGGAAAAATATCTTTGGGACAGGTTTTGTTCAAGTCTATGAAATCTACACACATTCTCCACTTCTCGTTGACTTTCTTAACTATAACCACATTAAACACCTATTCTGGGTTGTGTATTTCCTTGATAAACTTACTTTCATCAATTTGTCTACCTCAGCGTGCACTGCTTCTCTTTGCTCAGCATTATACGGTTGTCTTGTCACGCCCTAAACTTAGGGTCCACCTGTGACAATCGCCACAAACCCTCATGACACACCTTTTTCACCCTAAGTGTATCAAGAGATCCTGTCAAACTATCATTTCTCCTGTACATCATTAAAACCTAAAAACAGTTATAACTTAAATACTCCTATTCATGAGATTATTATCAAAAAATTGATCATATCAATTCATCCATGACATATATTAAATAAACAATATATATCATTATCATGATAATCATTCCCAGTCGGGTTTGAACGTGAATAAGTAATTACATAAAATGTTTAGTTTCGATTGGGTTAAACAAACATAAATGTTACATAAACATTTAACAAGTTTATCTAGTGGGACAATACAAATGTGAGTCAAAATACCTACCCAGAGAGCCCAAAGCTCTTAACAGCTACAATTAGCCCAGCAAGTGATAACGCGGTTAACCTAAAAGCTGTAAGGGTAAGAGAGAGTATATGGCTATACTCATTAAGTAAATAAATACAGACATATATACATATATGCACATGCATTTTCATAATTCAGATATTAGGATTTACTTAAACAATATACTCAAAAGTATATAATATATATATATATATGTTCATTTAAATTACATCATCATAAAACATTCTGTTTGGTCTGCAAACAATTTTAAATAATCAATCGGCTAGCCATCCATTCTTGACACGTTACCTTAGTCGAGAATAAAACTATAACTATCAGTAAGCATTTCATGCATAACCATATACAATAAAGTTTTATCAAATATAAAATCATTTCCTCATATTTTATAAAATCATTTATTTCCTTTTAAAACAAGCTCGCTTTACTGATGTTGGCTCTAAGTAGTCGCTTAGTGACACGAACGACTATCCTCGTAATCCGTCAAATCCAAGATAGCTCTATCAAGCCGCCAGGACTTTCTATAGGGTATCTATAATAATACATACGTGCAGCGGCACACAGTGGGCTTACCATGGCCTTTCCCCTTATCCCAGCCCCACTACAGCTTCACTCACCTATGCGGCCTCTTATAAGTCCGTTCATAGGCTACCTCATTGTATATAGAATAAATAAACAAGCCTACTGACCATATAACAATATCAGGCTCATTAGCCACATCACGAATATACATGCATAACAAAGTCATTTTCAAAGCAATAATTATAAAACATATAAATAAATCAGGCCTTCCTAGTTATATCATTTTCAAACAATGATTATCAATTGTATAAATCAAATCCAACCTTCTCGGCCATTTTATCATGTATATTAAATAAGTTTTAATAGCAGACCAATTTTGTAAACTATCCCAATATCATACAATTCAGATCCCAATATATATATATATATAACACATATATATTTATATATTCATGTATGCATAAATTTATTCACTACAAGGAGAGGGTAATCATTCCTACAAAGGTTCCTCGTGCCCACTCTGTCCTTATTCTGGGTTCTTGGAACCTAATACCACACATGCATAAAATTATGACTCTCACGATTCTAAATAATTACATATATGCATTAAATGCAATGCTTATGGATAATATGGCTAAAATCTTTTAGTTTATACACAACATATTTATTGAGGTTTAACTAACGGAGGCTATTTATTTGATTTTCAAAAATGAAATCCCATAACCAACTTATTTCAAATTCACATTTTCACATCAAATTTCACATATTATGTCACATACTAAATTCCACACTCAAGTTAATAGCCAATCACATATCTAACCACTATATCAATTCAATATACTCAAATAATTATGTATATATATTTATCACAATACTATAATTAACACCAATTAACAATAAATCTATCATTCCTTACACAAAATCAATAGAAATCTCATATGAATAATAAATCCTTAAATTTCATTTTGTCAGTTGATTGTTTCTCGTATCCGATCAACCAGTTTCACATTTTTGTGGGTCCAAAACTGTCAACACTTAGTCGACCTACTCTAAAAATTCAAAAATTTTATGTTGACACCTATTATTTCATGGCATCATTCTGTTTACCCAATATATGTTAAATCTCAATTACTAAATACTCGTTATACTTATATCATGAGCTGACTCATGTCACCTAAGCCTTGTTAATGTGTCAACTAATCATAAACAATACATGTGTGAAAATGAAAGTCATTACAATGACTACTTTACCCTTATATTTGAAGAACAAATTTTACACGTCTCTTTTGCTTCATCGACTTATACTAAGGTTGATTTCAAGCCAATGAGAAATTACTCGAGGATCAATCCCTGCATATCTTCTTGTGTCCATGTAAATACATCGATATGCTGTCTTAGAATATCCTTGAGTATCACCTTCTGCTCCTCAAAAAAATAAGAGTCAATCTTGACTATTTTTTGAGGAGTTTCTTGGTTTAAGATGACATACTTAAGTTCTGGCTCTAATGTTGATGGCTTGTCATCCTGCTTAACTTCCTTCTTCAATCATTTCATTACTTTTTCATTTTGCAAGTTCTTGTTATTAGCTTCAAGAACTTCCTTCCAAGGACGTTTTGACAGCAATATGAGTTTTTTGAGGAGGCTATGAAGCACGATTAAGCTTCATTTTAACTTTCTTTAATGATTCTGATTCCCTCTTTTATTTGAAACTTTAGCCTCAAGTAATGGATACTTTCCACTGCGTTTGTAGTCCTAAAGAAAGGTCTCCCGAGAATCATCATATAGGGCATTCTGAGATCAACCACCTAAAATTCGACCATTATGGTCTTCTAGTATGGCTTCTCTCCTATGGTGATAAATAGTTATACTATCCTTAATGGGAACACAGGATTCACTGAAGCCATGAAGAGTAGTCTCCACGGGTCTCAGCCTCAATTCCCAAAGAGTCTAAGGTTTTTTTGAAAATGATGTCGGCTGAACTCCTTGTATCTACCAAAATTCAGCTAATTTGAGCCATTCCTACTATCAATATTATTACCAGAGCATCATTGTATGGGTAATGTACTCCAATGTCATCTTTATCTATAAATATAATTAATACAGAGACAATCTTTTATTTCTTCTCGGCTCTGACATTTATAACGTGAATGTCCATGGTAGAATTAGGCAACAAGTATCTCGAATAGTTCTTTTTTGTCCTATTTGAATTTCTTGCCAATATGGTTCTACCTGAGAACACTATGGTCTACTCTTCATGTAACTTTTCGTGCTCGACCCTTTGGTCCAAAATGTCGAGCTCTTCTCCATTATTTGTTATGAATTCGACAAGTAATTATTTTGAATTAGCATTTCGACTTGATTTTTGAGGTAAAAACATTCGTCTATCAGGTGTCCAGCACTCTGGTGGATTTCACATAACTTATTTTTGGCATTTCCACTTGGTTTGGTTTTTATAGGGCGAGATTCTATCAATATGGTTCCCCATCTTTTGATTTCCCACCAGACTTGTGAAAGTGGGACATTTAGAGGAGTGAAAACTTTATCCCCCTAAACATAGGTTATTCTTTTCGCCTCGTCACTTCTTAGCGAGTGATATCTTCTCAGGGAAAATTTATCTCTTTTACCCATCATCCTATTATGCTCTTGAATTTCCCTTCCCTTCTTATTAGTGTCTCAGAAATTTCTCCTGTCATCCCACTTTCTTCTCGGGTCTATCCTCGGGTTTCGCATCTTACTATGAAGTGGTAGTCTAAGGGCTTTTTCTTCTTTTAGTTTGAGGGTGACCTGGTCTTCAATTTTAATCTCGTCTAATAATTTTCTCTGAGCTGCTTTATAGGTAGTAATGGATGGTTTGCATATTGCGTACCACCCTTATTCTATTCCCAGACCTCTCCTAAGACCTTCCAATGTTAGAGAATGATGATAAGCCCTCAACTCCATTATTTCGTCATGGTATCTATTAACGAAGTTTTTTAGGCTTTCTCCTTCCCTTTGTTTTATGAGCATTAGCAAAATAAGGGTTTTGAGGTTAATAGTCTCCCCTCTGAATTCATTAACAAATACCTCATATAATTGTCCGAAGTTATGGATATTGCTAGGGGTTAGAATAGTAAACCATTTTCTTGGTTGTCCTTCTAAGGTTAGCGGGAACAAGTAGCACATCTGAAACTCATATAACCCTTAGATAAGTATCATCTCCCTGAAAAAATTCATATACAGAGACAAGATAGTTTTTCTCGTGAAGGGATTTATTTACGGTATCTTGAACTTCTTGGGAAGAACAAGACTAAGGATCTTTTGAGAGAAGGGAGATTTAAAGCGCAATTCCAAATGTGGTGTTGACTCATCATCTCTTCTTTGTCCTCGTCTCTTTTAGTCCTCTAACTCCTCGACTAGCTTTCTAACACAGGCCTCTAAATTATCGACCTAATTGTTATTTTTCCTAGACCTTCTTATTCGAAGTGGACTTTGCAGAGAGCCTTATCTCTCCTTTTGCTATTTTCAATTAAGAAATGTTCTCATGTCCTCAAAGCCAGAATTGTTATTTGACTTTCACTTACGAATAATTGCCAAATTTTTCAAGGAATATTGGGATTCTAGTTCAGGTTCACTGATAAACCTGAAGACAACATCTTCACCTTGTTACTCCTCATGTGGATGATTGGAAACCTTTCATTTCCTTTTCTCTACGGGTGTATATCTCCTCCTGGTGGTATTTTGTTGGAGGTTGGTTTGATGATTTTTAGTATATAAAGTACTTGGAATGCTGCTTTTCATGGCCTCTGCCGATACATGTGTCTCCAACTCATGAGAACTAATTTAAAGCATTTTCTTTGTCCTTGCAACTTTCTCAACCAACGTCTGAATCTGCCTGTCTTTTTTTACATGTTGTCTTTCGTTTTTTGCTAGCCTCTTAACCAACCATGCAAATTTTGTGATTCTTTGGTTAGAGGGATTTTAATGTGGCGATGAAGCCTCTGAATAGTGATTTGCGCCTTCTAAAGGTGGCTGTCAACTACCATTGTTCTAGTTAGCCGCCGCTATCTCCTCAAGAGTATTATTGTAAAGATTTCCCCTTGTTGTTGTTTGGTTTCTTGTTGCATAAGTTTTTATGGTTGCCACGATCTTCTTTTTTGTGGGAGTTTCTGACTTTTTATTCAAATTTCCACAGACGGCGCCAGATGTTGATGTAACAACAATCCTTCTTTAGACTATGTACACCAACAATAATATTTGTGTCCTTACTTGATACCTTGTTCAACCTGCAATCACAATAGAAACCTAAGGTAAAAACCGGTTGTTCGATAAAAACCCTTTAATGCTTAAGTCAGGGTTTTACTTTGTAATGTAAGAGAAAGAAAATAGAACGACAAAGACTAATATGTGCTCTTAACTTGAAATTAGATTATCAAATCTAGTATAAAATTTTTCACTACTCGTACCTAGTTGTCTTTGGCCTTCTTTTATAAAATATTTAAATATATTAATTTTAGTAAAATTCTAAGGAATCTAGAAATAAGAATTTCATCATGCGAGAATCAGAGAGATTCCATTTGTTTAACATCGGTTTTCCAAATTTAGTGGGATTTTGAGCCCTTCTTATAGAATACATCTACTAGGCATATGATCCTTATTATAGAATAAGCCCTATTTGCAGAATACTTCCACCAGGCTAATGATTCTTATTATGGAAGAATCCGGAAAGAATGTGGGAAAGAAATGAATCCTCCCTTGATACGTATCTGTTGAGAGGTCTCGGAAATCCTTGTCCGAAACTTCTTTATTCACTTGAGATAAACTCAGATTGTATGCATATCTGATACCTTTATTAACTGTGCCTAAGAACTTCATAGAGGATCTCGAAATTAACAATCAAACCCAAGGCCTTTCATCCGACCTTGGACAGTCTCATCCCTCACTATATTTGAGGTTCTTGTTATCCCTTGGTCAGTGTATCTGGGATCAGATTTGGCTCAAAACTCTTCTTTCATCCTTTGTAAGCTTCTAATTTGACCCCACGGCTTATTGATCCTTAGCCAGGCTGTGTACCCAACAGTATACATTTAAGAAGAAAAGGGATTTCAAAATTTGTTCTTCCAAATCCTAGAATTGGTAAGTTTTGGTTAAGCTACCAATGGACATTGTTAAAATCCATTCAAGTTTGGTTAAGGTTAATGGGAACGGTGGAATGGATGTGAGGTTAAGTGAGGAAGGTGATATATTGAATATATTACAAGAAAAAGATATAAAGAAATGGAGATCTATAAGTGAAGTACAAGAGAAGGATAGGAATTTATGGATTGGATTAGTTAATATGCTTTTGCACGCTTGTACAATTATAATACTTCTGATAAAATAAAAGGTTTTTTTTTTTTCTTAATTATGGATAAGAATAAATTATATTAAATCGTATAATAGTTTGTTATTTATTTATTTATTTTCTTAATCTTGATTCAACTTGTCAATTTATTAAGAAAAAATTAACAAATAAAAGACAGTTATGAGTATTTGTGAAATTAGGTCTTACCAAGGTATACATAAAAGTACTTTTTAAAGAGTATTAAAAAAAATTACAAATAGATGAAAAAACGAAGAGGAGATCGTTAAGAGAAAAAGAAAGAGGAAAAAATGATGAAAAAAATGTAAAATTGTCTTTTCATTTTACTTTTATTGTTTAATATTGAACATAATAAAATCATATTAAGAATAAAAATATTTAATATTTAATATAATATTAATTCGTTTAATTGATAAAATTTCTTTAAACGGTACAAAAGAAATGGAGGTCAAATTCTGCTCACATTGAATTAGAGATATTTGATAAGTGATAGTAAATCTACCTAATTTCCAACCTAAGACTAATTTTAAAATTTGAGAATTAACAATAATTATATGTTAAATTTTAGAAACACTTATAAAAATATTCCATATAATTAAAAAAAATATATGTAAAAAGATCTCATATATTGGCGATCAATGTGATGTTGTTTTTCCTTTTTTTCACACGCACACATATATTGAATGATATTTCAATTAAAGTAGATGACTTTGTTGCATTAATTTGTACCAAACAATTTTCTAATATATTATAAGGCAGTGGAAAATATCTAACAGCATGTATCATGTAGGACATCATAATTAAATTCTCTTAATTAGCAGAAAGTGAAAGGAATTTATTGAAGATGAATCTTGCAGGATTTAAATTTCAGGTACTTAGTAAATTTTATTTTTTTATTTTCCTTTTTCTGGATCAAGTCCAGTACCCTCGTTTGATTTTTTTTTTTTAAAAAAAAGATATATCTGGCATAATTATTAGCCACGTCATTTTCTTCCACATATTTATATATTTATGGATGATCAACCCAGTTATTAATAGCCATAATAGTCATATCATTATCATTGTTAATCAATACATTATACATATGGACTTGAAATCTAAAAGGAAAAAATTACTGTAAGTAGATTGTGATTCCTAAGTATTATTTATCATGTCATAGTGTGTATTATTTAAGTATTATTTATCATGTCATAGTGTGTATTATTTGCTTGTCTTTCCAACAGGTATGGAAAAGTCATCGTGATCCTTGTTGATATCCGCTCTGTTACAACTACGGGGTGATATAATTAAGGCTTAAGCGATATTGAGCAAATATGGAAAAAAAAATTCAATAGGAAGAAAATAAATTATTGTATTAGTTGTGAATAATAACAAGTACATACAACACATCTTTAGATAGGCTAAAAGAAGAAGCCAAAATAAGGAAGTAACACTAATACTCTTCTATAACAAATTACTCCCTAATAAGACTAAATATAATAATAATAAAAAGAGAATAACTCAAATAATGTTCCTCTGACTCAAGATGGTGTTGTAGAAGTAAGTTTGAATTTGTAAACTTGAGAATTTCAATGTGGTTGAGAAGAACTTCTTAAGAATCTAATGTAGTTGAGAAGAATTGCTTGAAAAAATTTGAAAATTCGACTTCATAAGAGAATTTTAAAATCTTAGAGACTTAGAAAAGTCTAAGCGCAAATAAAATCTGAGAAGCTTACGAAAGCAAGAACAAATTTCGAGAGGTTTACAAAAGTCTAAGTGAAACTAGAGAAGCGCAAAAGAGTTGAAGGAACCAGAGAAACCCAAAAAAGTTAGGAAAACAAAAAGGCCCAAAAAAGCCTGAGAACGAAACCAATAGGCTAGAAAAAGGGGAAAGATTTGAAAACCTTAAAATAAGAGAGACCCAAAAGAGGTTGAGATGCTTAAAAAGCCTAAAAAATGGAGGCAAAAAAAGAGTGGCCTAAAACAAGCCTGAGAGGCTTAAAAAGGCTAAAGTAAGAAAGAACTAAAAAGTGTTTGAGAGATTTAAAAATCTTAAAGTGTTAGGAATTAATTTGATCTGGCTCATTTCATATCAGAACGGTGTGTTGATGTTAGTTTAAAAACTAACCAGAGATTATATGCAAAGACAACACCCAACGGTGGCTCGAACGACGTGCAAGGGTGGAAAACATAGAAAACCATAACCTCACCACCAACCTACTGCCCATTTATTTTTCATGTGGGAGACAATGTTGAATTCCATAATCTCAGCACCAATCTAGTGCCCATCTATAGCTCGAGTAAAAATTCAAAGTTGGAATTCAAATCCTTTGTGATAACCTATTGTCAACTTCTAGCTGGAGCGGTGTATAGTGCTTATCACATAACCTATTTGCGAAGACAGGGCTAACCAAGC
>JAXCLQ010000015.1:10212298-10245046 GCA_035584115.1 Cedrela odorata
TTTATTTATTTATTTATTTATTTATTTATTTATTTATTTATTTATTTATTTTATTATATACATATATATAAACTGGGGCTTGGGCTTGGGCTTAAATAATTTGGCTTAGATATAATTAATTGGGCTTGGGCCTAACTAATTGGGTTTGGGCCTAACTAACTAAATTGGGCCCAATACATATATATATATATATTATATTCTTAGCTCGCTTAATTTTATTTTAATTCATAATTTAAAATTTTAAAAATAACCTTGTTAATAATAAAATTCTCATTTCTACCATTCTACTACATTTTTCAAACTTACAAAAATACCCTCATACATTTATCTTATATCATTGCTTAATAATTATGAGTTCTACAAAGGAAATCACGGGTGTTACACATCCAGTACAGTTGTAGACTGTGGTGCGATAGGTGTCAAAGCAATGGGCTCAAATACGTCCTCTAGTTGCTATTGGTCGTCTTCTGCTCATGGTGCCGCTAGATCATCCTTAGACTGGTAGATTGGTTGTGCTTGGCCTCTTTTTGGTGCAAGTGCCTATACCATGCTTGGGGTACCCACTCACCATTTGTATTTTGCTCATAATGCATATGACAGAGTGTACTCTCCGATAAAGTAACCACTGGAAGAGGCTCGATCAAGTTAACTTCGTTGTATATCCTCGACGGGCTAGTGAGAATGATACACGAAATGACATACTTGTAGTGCAAGTGGCTTGCCCTCGTGGTTGTCGTTCTGATCATAGCATCTCTATACTATCAAGTCCGGCCTTCTACCCTCCATGATACACCTCATCCATCACATGTCCTCTAGCGTAATCTCGGAGAACCGTCCCAATCATGCATTTAGGTTGTATGACATGATGAGATGTAGCATTCTCTCATGGAAGCCAAGGTGTATCAGCTTGTTGTCTGCCTCTATTAGCTCGAGATTCTTAAATAAGACTTTGCAAGCCTCAAAAGGTTGAAAGTGTTCCATTGGGTAGGTTATTTCGCCAATCAGAAGTTGAGTAACTCTGCAAAACACATTCGCATCTACCTTAAAATCATGTTCTTTAATTGAGGTAGTGAAGTTGGTCATCCTCATTTTCCCTGAATGAGGATCCTTTGCATCCAAGTTTGCATAGAACATTTTAATTAATGTGTAAAAACACATTCCTCGAAGCTTTAAAAAATGAATCCAACCAAATTCTTTAAACTGTCTGAGGTAAGGGAAATGAATAAATGCTAAAAGTTCAAAGTTTATTACCCGTCTTGGAGCGACCTTCCGATAGAAGTATTGGGTAAAGAATCATTCCTCAGCCTCTAGGTTGGGCAAGTTTGGAATTGAGAAAGAAGTTTCCTTTGTTCATTGCTTCTTTCGTTGATGAAACACTTCAGGGTTTTTTGTGCGAGGAGGCATTTTCGAATTTTGTTGGTGAAATTTTAGAGGTTTTTGCAATCTTGATTCTAGAGAGAGAAAGCTTGTGATTTGAAATTGTTCAGTTTTTCCAATTTTAAGATGTAAAATCTAGTAAAAGTATCGATACATTTAGAGATGTATTGTTTTCAGAACTGGAAAGGATGTATCGATTTGACATTAAAAAAAAATCGATACTTTTGTTAGAAATTTGACAAGGTATAGATAAGTTTAACAAGAGTATCGATACATACTGGATAGAAGATGAAAAGATATCGGTACTTTTGTCAGATCTGTCAATACCTCTTTGATGATGACTCATGTTACTTATGGATTTAATTTTGACGACTATTTTAGAGGCTTTTAAACTTCTTGCTTGACACGTGTACAGCTTATTAAATATGCATTTATTGCATTCGTCTTGTACTAAGGTATCGATCATAATGCAAAATGTATCGATATATTCTGGTTTTTTTAGTGGGACTGTTATGACCCCACCAATCTTTCTTAAGAATCTAGCTGATGTAAATTCACGTATATACATAAAATTTTATTTAGATTTGTAATAAAATATATTTTATTATTTTCACTTTTAATTTATTTAGTAATTATAAAATAAATTTTTGTACGTATAGTTTAGCTAAGTACTTATATGGTAGATAGGTTCCACCCAAACACACCAACATAAGTAAAACAAATATAAGGCAGAAACCTTATCTCCGCATAAACCTTATCTCCGTCAGGACTCCTTCAACCAGTTCAAATCCCATACCAAGTCTGGAATGACGTTACCCTTGATTTTATTGAAGGGCTGTCAGTGGGAAGGGCACTATTTTAGTGGTTGTTGACTCATCAAGTACGCCCACTTCATGACATTGGGCCATCCATTTACGGCGAAGATTGTAGCTAAAGTTTTTTTGATGGCGTCATCAAACTAAATGTGGTGCCTCGTTCCATTATCAGCGTAGGGATCCAATTTTTCTCAGCAAATTCTGACAGGAATTCTTCAAAGTATCGGGTACACGATCACAGATGAGTACGTATTACCATCCCAAGACCGATGGCC
Organism: Cedrela odorata; assembly: GCA_035584115.1. Taxonomy (NCBI): domain Eukaryota; kingdom Viridiplantae; phylum Streptophyta; class Magnoliopsida; order Sapindales; family Meliaceae; genus Cedrela; species Cedrela odorata. Next base: position 10,214,766 of record JAXCLQ010000015.1, read on the forward strand.
AAACTGAAGTCGTCAATTGTTGTGTTGAACAATATATCCGTTGTCTTGTAAACCAGCAACCTCGGCGATGGAGTGCTTTCCTTCTTCGGGTAGAATTTTGGTACAATACAACTTATCATGCATTAACTGAAATGACTCTCTTTCAAGCTTTGTACGGTCATTTACCTCCAGTTCTACCGCGTTATCATGTTGGCCAGTCTCCTGTCAGAGGTGGATCGTGCTTGATTGATCGTTATGAGCTCTTGAAACAATTAAAACATAATTTAGCTGCTGCAAGCAACCGTATGAAGCAAGTTGCGGATAAGCGACGCCGAGAAGTTTGTTGTCAATTGGGTGATCTAGTTTATCTGAAACTTTATCCTTATCGTCAACACACGGTCTTCAAAAGTTGGCGAGTAAATTTTATGGGCCGTTTCCAACTGAAAATGCAATGGGAGAATTCGCGTATAAGTTACAGTTGCCGCCTGGGTCGGCCATTTAACCAGTTTTCATGTGTCTTGCTAAAGAAGAAACTGGACGATTCCATTCCCTCTACCGTGCCAGTCACAGATGATAGAGAGATTATATTGCTACCTGAGGCTGTCCTCGACGCACATTGGGTTAAGAAAGGGAAGCAATTTGTTGAAGAAAGTTTAATCAAGTGGAAGTAATTGTCCGTCGAAGATGCAACCTGAGAATCAAGAGAGGACATTCGTAGCCAATTTCAAACAGTGGCCAAGATCCCTTACGTGGGGTAATAGTGACTGTGCATGGAAGTTGCATGGCACGAGAGAAAAGGAGTCAAGAGGACTTGGTCAAGCCTCTAAGGACTAAGTTTACGTGTGTATGCGAATAATAAGGCAAAAGCCACTAGTTTAATTTTCGGTGGGTTTAGTTTACGTTTTGTTGGGCTCGTCAACTCTCCATAATAGCCTGAGTAGCGAATTCCACCAGATGGGATACTCTGTAATCTAACAGATTATTGTTATATAGATCAATCAAATCACTGTAAACATCAAGACCTGGCACCAGAGATAATGCCGTAAGAAGCTTTCGAGGTGCTTCTCTTTGCGGCTCAGAATCAGTTGCCTCATTACCAACCTCACGGAGGGAATATTCCAAAATTCGAGTGACTGGGTTCACTGTACGACGCACAACATGATTTCCTATAATCACATTGTTCATTGCTTTTAGAACATGATCCAACAGACCTGTATCACCTATATGAAGCCAAGCTGCATCTCGCAAATCTTGTCGTGTCATGCAGCCATGTGCTTAATTCAATGCGTCTACAATGACTTCTACTGTAAATTCTAGTCTTCTTGTTGGCCATCTATTATGCATACACGCAACTACAGTAGAGAACCTCCTATAAGCTGTTAACTTATCTTGTCTCAAAACAAAGGCTTGCTCTGGGCGGAGATTCTGAGGGGGTCTCGTGATGGAAGATGGAGAAGCTGAAGTAGCTTTGTTAATTTGCATAGAAGCGCAAGATTTGATAATTAACATAAACCAGAGTAGATCTTTGATTGTATGGTGCCTTGTCAATTAGGATCTGCTTTTAATCAAAATTAAATGATGCCGTCAAGAAGTCTTTCTACTTCCTCTTTAGTCGGCTCGGTTGGTGTACCGGAGCTCATTTTTGTCCTTTTTGCTTTATTGGATTCAGAAGTGGCAAACATGATGGCCCCAGCTGATAAGACACCTTCGAGTTCGGTGGATTGGCGTCAATTTATTTCTTCCGAGAAGGAAGATGAAGTTGATTCAGTCCCCGAACCATCCACTGGCCGGACCCCTGCCTTCAGGGAGGCCGACCACGAACCATCAACCTCATCCACGTGGAGTGGCTCGTGGATTGAGAAATGGCTCGAGGCATCATCTTCGGCCCCAAACAGTAACAGACTGTGCATGCAAGTTGCATGGCACGAGAGAAAAGGAGTCAGGAGGACTTGGTCAAGCCTCTAAGGATTAAGTTTACGTGTGCATGCGAATAATAAGGCAAAAGCCACCGGTTTAATTTTGGTGGGTTTAGTTTACATTATGTTTACGTTGGGGTCGTCAGTATAGGAGGTTATGTAGTAGTATTTACTGTTTTATAGGGAAATTGTTATCACTTCAGTTATTTAAAAAGTTCAGTTCATGTTGTGAGGGTAAAGTTATTATTAATAAAAAAATCATTGAGGTTCCTCTCAACAGAAGAGAGTATTTTCATTTATCTATTCAATAAAATTTCGCTTGATTGGTACGTATCATCTAACTTCAAGTTGGTTTTTGTTTCGATCCTCACGGACGGCGTCACCTGTTGACATCGATTTTGCGCCCAATGTCAACAAACGAATTTTTGTACTTGTGGAATGAGTTCTGATTTGTTTGAATGTTTTCTTCCATTCCTCTTCAATTCTTAATTTACTGCAAAACAAACACAGTTAATGCGTGGAATGTCGCAACCATACCCCATCCGATGCTTTAGCCATTAAAGACTTTTAATCGTATATAAATTAAAGAGTAAAACAGAAAAAAAAAATATTATGTTATCAGAATTTCAGCATATGTTAATTTCTGACTTATATTTCCTCTTTTTCTCATTTTTAAAAATAAAAGTTCTAGTTTCAAATACTAGTAACTTTCCCTAATTTTTTTCTTTTGTAAAGTATAAATCTATTGGGACCGCATTTTACTGCATAAAAATAATATATAAAATAATAGTTTATGTAATACAATTAGAGGCCATAAAATAAAATTTAAAAGTCTATATTAAAGAATAATACAAACTTATGATAAATGGTACAAGCTTATGATAGCATAATTGGCAAATTAATTTACATTAATAGGAAGGTTAAGTAAGTCAAATTAATACAAACTTGTATGGGTATTATGCAAGTTAGGCTAACTAAATAATTAAACCAAAATAAAAACCCATTAACAAAGGAAAAAACTAAACCGACCCATTACCCCATTTATATATATATATATATATATTTACATATATATATATATATATATATGTATATGTATGTTTGGCTTCATAAACAAAACAAAGCTGAGAGGGTTTAGCAAAAGAAACTGAGAGAGAGTGAGCAAACAAGTGGCAAGGGAACCGAGAAGAATTTCACTTTCCTCAGGGAAAATCAGCCAAATTAAAATCAATTAAGAGAGGAGAAAGGAAGTTTAGCCATGGGAGAGTGTTTAAAACTGTGAAAGAGAAGTGAGAGGGAGGTGTTGTTGGCCGATTGGAAGTGAAGTTTGGCCGAATTGAAGAGAGAGCAAGGGAAACTAAAAGGTATACAGCCATGATTGAAGAAATTGGCTAAATGGAAGAGGGATTTCGGCCAAACTAAGGAGGAGAAGGGAAAGGGTGGCTGGTATGAAGCAAATCGAGAGGGAAATGGAAGGGTGATGGCCGGGATTTAGTGAACAAAGAGAAGTGTGGCCGAAAATTAGAGGAGAAGAGAAGGGCTGATCAGACATAAAAGTGAACAGAGGAGAAATCAATTCTGCTAGGTGAAAGGAAGGAGGAAGGAAGTTAGAAACAACAAGGGAAGGTCATTTCCAACAATTAAAGGTAAGCAAGCTTATGTTGACTTGATAATTTATGAGTGTAATTGTGTTTAGCTAGTGTTTGTGTATGAATTGTAATGAATTGGGCAAATTGTTATTGCCGAAATTATGAAACATGCATGAAATGAATTTGTGATAGTGTGTGCTGTGAGGGAGATGGCATTGTTATGAAAAGAGTGTGTGAAAAATATAATTGGGGGATGTGAGGAGTGTTAATGGTGTATGTATTGTGTTGCCGAAAAATCGGAACACAAACTTGCGACATCGATAAGTTGCAATTGTGTGTTCATGTGGGGGTGTTCTGAGTTGAGAAAATTGTAGAATATGAATGTTATAAGACATAATTGAGGTAATGTACACAAGCGAAGTGCTGAATGGGGGAGAGTGAAAGCAAAATGCGTAAGCGTCAGTTGCTAAAAATTTTCAAATAGGGTTCATTAAGACAAGAACTAAGGGAGTTCTAAACCTCGGATTGAAAAGCCACAAAATTGTACATAAACTAGACACATAAGGACACAACATAGCCGAAAATCAGGTCACAACGCTGAGTGATGCAATCTTAGAAATTGTTGAAACCAGGCTGCCCTGTTGAGGTTTCGCAGCCGATTACACTGTATAATGTGGCGAAAATATGTCATAACTTAAGAGTTTGGACTCAAAATTTAAATTCGCAAGAAGCAGTAAAAACTAGACATGTAATAGAGTGTGTCATTAAAAACTGAGGTTATAATACCTTACTGATTCGACGCACTGCGAGTTTAAAATTAGTCGCTGTGTAGTGAGCAATATATAGACTTCCGAAATGAGTAAAATTGGTTTAGTATTATGTGGGGCAAATTATATAAATGTGCAAAACACTTGTGTATTTATTCAATTATGATTAAAGAATCTAATAAGAAATTATGTGCTGTAAATCATTAGGCTGAGCTCTCGTCAACCCTACATTAGATCAAATATACCACAGCCCAAGACCGGTGAGTATGTGTTTGTTTGTATACATATGTATATATGCATATGTATATGTAAAACAAGTACGAAAATTGTATATGAAATACACTGATTGGAAATTGTTCACATATGCTTTGATATATTCCATGAAGGTAGAGATTGTATGTTGGTAAATTGGCTGTAACGATAACATATTGTCATGACTTGCCATTGATTATGCATGATAGATTTGTTATGTTGTGTGATGACATGAAATGAAAAAGGGTAAATGGATTGATATTGTGAAGTGTTATGTGTATTGTGATTGTGGATTTGAAACAGGGGGACGACGATACGTATTTATGACTTGAGGGCGGCGGAATGTAATGCCCCAAGGTATCAACAAGTTATTTTTGTGTTTGGGAGGATGGCGATATGTAACGCCCCAAGGCATTGATGTATTCATTGGTGTTCGAGGGAACGGCGATACGTAACGCCCTTAAACACCAGTATGTTATTGAATGATGTATAATGAAATTCTGTGTTGATACATTGAAAAGTGTCTATGTTCAAATGCATATAACTGTTACATGTATGTATATTTCATATGAATATGCAAGTGATGGCAAGGTATAAATATATGTATGTGTAATGATATTTTGTGTAACATCTACTCACTGAGTCCTGTTAGACTCACCCCCCTCACCTTTCAATTTTGCAGGCCATAATAGTTTGGTGAGTAGACAGTGTCTTAGAGACACGATTTGGAATAGAGGTCACTAGTCACAGTCACTAAGATGTCGAGTCCATCTCATATCAAGATTGACAGTTTTATTTTATATTCTCATGTGATATGTGTCATTATTGGCTTTGGTTGCATGTACATATATTAACAAATGTATAGTTAACATTATTTTTGGGATATACTGTAATTATATGAAATGTATATAATAGCAGTGGCGATATGACGCCTTTAAGTTGTGTTGATCTTATATATATTTGTATTGAGATTGCATATATAGCAGGTTGTGTAAGGCTTAGGGAGATGGGACGGATCTATTACCTCTTAATAATACCCTGAATTTGGAGGATGTTATAAAACCAAATGACAAGAATGTTGAGTACTTAACATCTTCTGAAGATAAGGCTTTTAACTACTCGGATAATTACTTTCATAGGTAGAAAAACAATTAATACGAGGACAAAATGGTAAAGTTACTCTAAATATTAGAGATGAGTTTAGAATGCCAATTGAAGACTATTTTTGAAGCAATGATTTTAGCTTGATAGACAGAGGAATGAAAAGAGAAGATTCAGGGCTACATGTGGGTTTCTTTAATGCCCTTGGGTTATTTATATTGTCAATGTGAAATTTGGAACTATATTTAAAATTCGATAGCTTAATTGCAAGCTAATTAAGTGATGGGTTTGCAAAAAACAAAGATGCAACTACTACAAAAAGTATAACGATAACATGAACTCTAGATGACGTTACTAATAATTTTTAATACCACGTGTACCTTAGTTAAGTGTAGAGCAAATTTAATACTAACGGATTTCTACTTGTCTGTTACCATTAGCTTTAGAAAGTAATGATGGTATCATTCATTCAAAGGTTTTTAACAAGAATGGTCATATTTTTAGGCCTAATTACATTAATGGTCCAACCTAAGTTTGCCTTATATCTATGGCCAAAACACATCTTTCATACCCATTTTACTCCTACTTCTTCCATTTATTTGTGTTTATATTAACTACTGCACGTTTTGGAGACAAAAATAGTAAATGCGAATCAAAATTATTATTGGGCGATCACATTGACAAATTATCAACGAAGTTTGTGCAAGCATTCAAACTGGTTTCGATTACGACGACTGGAGTGGAGTGGCTAAAATAAAACAAAACAAATGTTACATTGTTGTTGAACAAGTATGGTTAGTACTATGCTTTCTCAAATCCATTTTATGTTGTCAAAATTGATTTTGGTTTTCTTAGTTAATGCATGTTAGAGCTTAATAATTATTATTAGATCAATTTTATTTTATTTTGAATGTGATATGCTGGTTTCCAGCACAAAATACTCGTTGATATATCGAAAAAGATGAGAAACAGTGTCATCACGACGAATTTGTCAAGGAAAGATGAGAAACAGTGTCATCGCTCCTCGAAGTTTTTTGTCTCCCCTCAACGTTTTTGTCTCCCTCGACATTTTTGTCTTTCCTTGACATTTTTATCTCTCCTCAACGGTTTTTCGTCGAGGGTGATGAAAATTGTCGAGAGGAGATGAAATTCGTCGAGAGGGAATGAAATTCGTTGAGTAATTTCGTAATCTTTGTTTTTAAAATATGTATTCATGATAATTGTTATATTTTTTGCATATAGATGGCAAACATTTACTTATTAGTTGTCTCCGGAGGGTCGTGGGATAGTTCAACAGATGGCAACAAGGTCTATAACAGTAGCAAAACTTTTGGTTTATTCGTTGATCAGAATGTAAGATATATAGAACTCATCAATCCGTTGTATTCTTTACTCTGGGTAAATCCAGCCGAGTTCAATATTAAAACAAGAGCAATATACAGACATTGTTTGCCTTCAACATTATTTAATTCAGGTCTGTTCGATATAGATAATGATAGAGATGTTGCCTTTTTCGTTGGAGTTAATAGTCAGGTATCTATATTTAAGAGGTTTAAGCCTCTTTTTGTCACATTCGATCGTAGAGAAGTTGCTCCTAAAACACAATCACCCGTTATTCACCATGTACAGTCGTCCATACAATAAGTACAAACAAATTTTACAAATCCATTTGCTTCTTCAAGTGGTAGTAACCAAGTAAGTTTCATGCTTCCTGTTACCAATACGAATGCAACATACTCACCAGTACGATATACCGATAATGCAACATGGGACTACTACGAGGGTCGGTGTGAGCAAGGTTTAGACAATGATGAGACATTTCAAACACTTGGCATAAGTGATGTCCCCGAAGACTCAAGGCACAAGGCTTGCAATGATCAATCACCTCCTAATGTTGGTGCTTGTGAAGAGCCGACTCTCTCGTGCTATGATCCGCTTCAGTGTTTGCCTCCAATTCTTGCACCAATAACTTTCTCAACAGATTGTTTCTCGAGTTCTGCGGATGGTGGTTTAATAGTGGTCGAAAAATTGTATAAAAATAAAGAGAAATTACGTCGAAATTTGAGTCTCCTTGCGATGAAAATAAACTTTCAGTTCAGGATTTTTCGATCTACACTGAACTACTTTGAGCTAGATGTGTTGATGATAGATGTAAATGGTGAGTTCGGGCAACATTGGTGTCCGAGAATACGTACTTTTAGGTGAGGTGGATTGACGATGTGCACACGTGTTTTTTAAACCAACTGTCCGATAGACACTGTCAAGCTAGTGCTCAGCTTATTGGTGAGCTTATAAAAGATAAATTTACATATTGCAGCCGATTATACACACCAAAAAAATATTCAAGCAGATATTCAGAATGAATATGGGGTGGCTGTATCATATGTAAAGGCTTGGCGTGCTAGAGAAGCAGCATTGACTTCAATTTGTGGTGATCCTACAGATTCATATAATTTATTGCCATTATATTGTCATATATTGCAGTCTACCAATATTCACACTATCACGCATATAGAAAAGGATTATGATAACCATTTTAAATATTTTTTTATGACTCTTGGTAGTTGTATCAGTGGGTCTCGATCTTCAATTAGACCTATGGTTGCAGTTGACAACATATTTTTGAAAGAAAAATATCGTGGAATACTATTTGTGCCTGCCTGTAAATATGGGAACAATCAAATATTCCAATTGGCTTTTTGTATTAAAGATAACGAAAATGATGACTCATGGCTGTAGTTTATGCAGAAGCTGAGAGAGGCTATTAGGGAGGTACAAGACTTAGTATTCATTTCTAATCGACATGCAAGTATTCAGAAAGCCGTACACACCATTTTTCCAGATGCTATGCATGGGATTTGTAGTTATTATGTTTCAGGAAACGTACGTGCAAAATTCAATACAATGAAGAAAACCGATGTTGATAAATTTATGAAGACTTACTTTGTTACCGCAAAAGCATATCGTATTAACGATTTTAAGGATCAAATGTCAAAGTTGAAGCGCATTAACCTTGAAGTAGCCAAATATTTAGAAGAGGAAATTAGAAGTCATAGGTGGGGCTAGAGCTCATTTCAGTGGCAGAAGGTAATGACAACCAACATTGTCGAATGTCTTAATACAATTTTACGCCATGCACGTACACCTCACATTACGTCATTGGTAGAGTATTTCTACGAGAAGAGAAATGAAGCTTGCGAAGTGGAAACCCCACTCACAAAATAGGCTCAGGAAAAAATTACTAAACGAACAAACGGGGCTAGAAATATGACAGTGTGGCCTATTAATCAATTTCAATATCAAGTAAAAGATGGAGAAAGAGGTGTTATTGTCGATCTAAATAGTAAGACATGTATGTGTAGAAAATTTGATTTAGATCAACTTCCATGTGCACATGCATTAGCTGCATGCCGACATGTCTGATTTTAACATGTCCATCTTTGTTCCTAGTATTACGCTACGAACACACTTGTTCTCGCTTATTCAAATCCAATCCATCCCGTTGGACATCGGTCGGATTGGATTGTTCTAGATGAGTTGCAAAGATCTGTTTTATTACCACCTATTCAGCGTCCAAAGTCTGGCCGACATCAGCAACAAAGGAGACCTTCTCAGGGCGAGGATGTACTACGAAAAAAGTGTTCTTGGTGTAATTAGTATCGACATTACCTACAAACTTGCAAGAATCTCGTGCCATTGCATCCAAATTAAATAAGTTCAGTTTATACTTTTATTGTATTGAAATAAAATTATCAATAGTTATTTAGAAATGCATACTGGAAATCTCGACTAATTTCGTCAATATTATATAACTATCTCGAGGAAATTGGTCGAGATTTCCAGTATGCACTTTAATAATGTGAACATGCATACTGAAAATCTCGACAAATTTCGTCGAGATTATATAATTGTCTCGACGAAATTCGTCAGGATTTCCAGTATGCATGTCCACATTATTGAGTATACTGGAAATCTCGACGAATTTCGTTGAGACATTTATATAATCTCAACAAAAGTATGCACTTTAATAATGTGGACATGCATACTGAAATCTCGACGAATTTCCTCAAGACAGTTATATAATTATCTCGAGGAAATTCGTTATAACTGTCTCGAGGAAATTCGTCGAGGTTTCAATATGCATGTCCACATTATTAAAGTGCATACTGGAAATCTCGACAAATTTCGTTGAGACATTATATAATCTCGACGAAATTCGTCGAGATTTCCAGTATACATGTCTAAATAAGGGATAAGCTAAATAGTTGTTGATAAAATTTTATCAACAATAGAAAATTTATGTTAATGATTATCATAGAATTATAAGTTTATTAAATATGTAAGACTAAATAGTCCATAGTATTTATTTACAAACTATGATTATCAATAGTCTAAATATTTACATTCACAAATCCTGAAACCATAAACCAAGAGCTATGTTCTTCCTCAAATGAGGTGCATCTGTTATCCCAAAATCAAACTTTTTGCCCTGTCCCAAAAACTATAAATTTACAAACAAACACCTCACAATCACCCCTGCGACTATCCTGTTGCGGTACACTATTACACAATCTTAGAGTGACAAACGACGAATCGTCAATAGACACATCTGACCTAACAGCGTAGAATCCACTTTCCTTTATCAAAAATGGCAGAAGGGAAGATAGACAATGAAGGTAGGACTCTTGTAGTCATCCTTGGTTGCTGCTACATATGAGTCATATACATCGATCCGGTGGCCCAACAAGTCAATTGCAGCCAAGACCTAGTGCTTCTGATCTACATTGACGGGGAAAATACACGACATCCACGTCATACTAGGTTCTCGGTCCCTCTGCAATGTCCTCAGATGGCAAAATCTCTCTCATAACATATCGCAGAACATCGTAACTCCAGTTGATGTCATCTTTGCTTACTTCATTATGTTCTATCTTCGTCCATATCACTCTGAAATAGCCCTGTTTAATGTATAAAATGTTATAGTTATTCATAAAATGCTTACATATATAATTATGTATATAAAGGTTGAGAAACTCACGTATGCGTATGTGTTTGTCAATGTCCATCGCTGTGGTATCACATCTGGCTTCTTACGTTGCTGCTCCCATAACAAATCAAGATACTTATTGATATGCTAGTAAAGCGGATAATATTCATTTATTAGAATATGTTAAGTAAATGAACTTAAAGTAAAATAAAATGAACTTATAAATGCAACTTACATTGTCCTCAAACCATGAACCCTTGTCACCCCCTAATATGGTCAAGTACCAAGAGGGACTGACAGTCATTCTACGCAGCTCCTTTGGCTCAGCATCATCACTATACATCCATTGCATGAACGCATTCCACCAGTCTATTGCACGAGAATCACCGAGGCGTCCTCAGTTTTCGCTCTTTTGCTGGGTAAATAAATGGAGTGGCTAAATTCATGCCTCTCTTGTACTGTCTCCCAAACCGACTGTGTAGATTGGGGGTAAATTTAACATCTACATTCACAAGAGCTGTAGTGGTGGCTTTTTCTGCAGCAGTGGCTTCGTCTGCAGCACTAACTTCGTCTGCAACAACCTCCATGACTTCATCAAAGAGGTTTTCATTTTCTGCCACCACATCATCTTGTATAATACAGACATATTGGTTTACAAAAATAACACAGGATGTTATCATTGTGAAATTTAAGCAAACTTATAAGTTAACCTGTTTTCTACCAATTAAGTCCTAAAAGTACCCATGCATCTCGTTCCTCAATTACTACATCTCTTGTGTGAACTCCTATCTCATCAAAGTCATCTCAGCGTGAAATAATTCTTCTTGACATGCAAATTGAGCCTCCATATCTTCTCGCATAACATCAATAGCCTTCAGGACTTGCTCAATGTGAATGTACTGAGGTATAGCAGGCGAGTGCTCAAGTTCAGTATATAAGAGAGGAGCTGGTGAGGTCAGGGGAGAGCAGTGAGGAACCGATGGTGTTGCTGGCTCATCACGATGTGCTGGCGCCTGTATACACGGAACAAACTTTCGATTGGGATTACATGATATCGATCTATGTAATTATGGGAAAATGAAATTATACTTACATCTGTCTGAGTTGCTTTTGGGTTGTCGTTATCTGTAGGAATATCTGCCTCGTGTGCAGGTCCCGAGGGAGATAGTGCAATGGGAGATAATGCAATATCGCCTTCGTATGCTCCTTATGCTATCCTGATAGACTGTAACTGCACTACATAAGGGAGGAAACTTTCCTCATGCGAGGGTTCTAGCCCACAAAGTGGAGGAGGCTACACAAAGAAAAACAATATCACTTATACATTAGGCCCGTTATGAAATTAACTTAATTAAGAAAGAGAATAAATAACACAACTAACACTTAACTTACATTTGAATTTACAAAAACTGTTTTGGTGATGTCATTATGGCAATCATTCTTTTTAGTTACCCATCTTAAAAGACGAGGCAACTCGTCATTTGACTTTTCACCATATTTTACTCGGCAGATAGGAATTGCCTCGTATATTCATATCTAGAAAACAACTTCAGTTAGAAAAAACCCTCCAAATATACCTAATATAATCAATTACAAGTTATACACTTACTTGGAAGGCAATCGAAAGCCCTTCTAGATTGTACTGCTTACAAGTATGCTTCATGTCCTTCTGGTGATGCTTCTTAAATTTTGAAGCCTTCTCAATCAATACTCGTGAAAGGAATTTGTATGTCAATGCCCACGAGACTGTGCCCCAAGGATAGCTCTCAAATTATCTTAGGTCATCTACCAGCTGAAGCACAAATATGTCAACCTTAATCCGACTATCTCTCCCAAGCAAAAACCTCTCCATAAAGAAAGCAAGAGCCAGCTTTAAGGCATCTTGATCATCAACCGTGCTGAAATCCGTGTCTTCAAATAACTTATCAAACTATGACTGCTTAATGTCTGTCACCCTAGGAAAGAACTTGTTGCACAGTCGATGGGTATTCCTCTTCTTTCTTCTAATGGGATTGTGCATTGGGTAGTTGTCAAAATTTAGGCCTGTTATGAGCCCAAACTCGAACTTCAAAAATCGGATGCCTATAAACTAAGAATCACATTTGTTATTCTGACTCTAACCCAGTTGTTTCAACTTCTCTTAGAAGTACATTGTGTACAAGCTGCCTTGAGAATACCAACTTTTTCATCTCCAAAAATTTGCCAAAACATGGTTGTGTGAACAATCTAAGCTGTTCTCTAGTTAACTTCTTTCATATCATTTCAACCACCCACAAGGGAGATAAGGAGGTAACCACAGCAGAGAAAAAATCTTCTTCTCTAGTTTTCAATATCCTACTGACATTGCTGCTTGGTTTAGCCATTTATACTATCATTATCACATAAAAAAAATAGTAGAACACATTAGAAAATTTTAAAAACAACCAATGGCCACATATGATACATGATACTGGAAATCTCGATGAAATTCATCGAGGCCGTCATATAATCTTGATGAATTTCGTCGAGATATCCAATATGCATGAGTATGAGTAGAATGATATCTCGACGGCCGTCATATGATTTCGATGAATTTCGTCAAGATATCCAATATGCATGAATAGAATGATATTTCGATGAAATTCATCGAGATTATATGACAGTCTCGATGATCTCGATGATCTTGATGAATTTCGTCGAAATATCCAATATGCATGAATAGAATGATATCTCGATAAAATAGCTGCAATTCGTCGAAATATCTAGTATGTATAAAAGATATCTCGACAAAAGTTGTCGAGACAGTATATACTCTTGACAAAATTCGTCGAGATATCCAGTATGCATACGAAGCTAGACATCTCGACGAATTTCTTCGAGACAGTTATATAATCTCGATGAAGTTAAAACGTCGCCCCTCGATGTTTTAACTTCGTCTTCTCCAATTTTAAAATCTATTAACAACACATCTCATTGCCTATTACAAATGATATAAATTCAACTACTCACACATTTACACATTTTAATAAACCAAATCACAAATGAGTTTAAGAAAATTTACTAATTATGCAGAGGAAACTAAGTTGCAGAAATTTTTTTATTGTTTACACTGTTTGTGGAATTGATATTTTGAAGAAATTTTACGCGGCAAGAGACAAAATAGAGTAGTTGGGAAGAGTTCAGGGGAGTTAAAATTATTTTTTTGCTTTAGGAGGGAAACGAAGAAGCAAGAGTAAAATGAGTATGAAAAATGTGTTTTGACTATAGATGTAAGGTGAACTTAAGTTAGGCCATTAATATAATTGGACCAAAAAGTATGGCCATGTGTTAAAAGCCCTTCATTCAATAGTGATATTTATACTATTGTGATTTTAAGTTTTGTAGGCCTGCATATGACAGATAACGAAGTATTTGTTTCACCTGTTACCACACACACACACATATATATATATATATCGTAACAAGGTAATAATAATAACACGACATATATATATATATATATATTGTTACCATTTTAAGTTTAGTATATATGTATATGATAACATGTATTTTTCTACTTTTGTTAGTATTTATGTTCTAGAAATTAATAACATAATTTTATGTTTTATGTTTGGTAGCTTCGAAATATTGGCTATTGGCTGAATTCTTCTTCTCTAATTTCTAAGATAAATTTGTTTGATATAAACCAACCCTACTTTCGTCATTCACTTCATCTACATAATTTCTTCACATATAATATAAAATTTGTAAAAATACTTCTTCAAAATCTTGAAACTAAAGTGATGAATTGGTATATATTCTGGCATTATTTATTTTCAAATTCTACTATTTCTTTTTCTTCCATTTAAAAGAAATCTATATTAAAACAATCAAATTATTAAACACTTTAAAATATCAAAGATTTAGAAAAAAAATCAAATCGACCAATGTCAATTCAATTTTTGGTTTGGCTTGATCCAAACCAACAAAAATTAAATCGAACTAATAATTTAAAATTAATATTTTATATATTATTTTAATTAATAAATAATAATTTATTTAAATTTAATTAATATAAAAATATATAAAATAATTTTTATTTTTAATTTTAAAATTATTAAAATTTAAAAATATTTTTTATATTTTAATTTAATTCAAACCGATAAATCCAATTGATATTTGTCTATTCAATATGTCATTCACAAGTTTGACTCAAATCAAAACCAATAAACTTTGATTCTATTAAAAATCCGCCACCAACCGAATCATGCCCACCCCGAACTAAAATTTAGATCCTTTATGGTGCCCATCTAAAATTGAGATCCATTATAGTGGACACCGCGAACCATGTTCGTTTCATACCATTACTCTCCATGCAACGGATTTTACAAATGTGGACTGTGCTCGTATTGACCCTGGACCCCCCTGCACCAATGTGGACGCATCTAATTCTTCCTCCAAATGAAAGCTTCAGTAATTAATTGATTGAATCAAGCATGCATATTGTAATTGCTCGTCTTAAAGGACTTTCATTTCGGCAAAATAGCAAAACCAGCATGCGAGGAAGCTTGAGAATTGAAGCCAAAATCCAACTTAACTGCAGAATTGGAACAAAAGAATGTAGATGATACAATAGATGATACAAATAATTCTACAGGACGTACACTTATTTATCCTTACATTACATCACAAATTGCATATACCAATAAAAGGCATCAGCACTGATCCAATCCATAACTTACCATCCTTCTCTTCCACTTCACTAATAAACCTCAAAGTCTTTCCTTCATAATCTTCTAAAACTTCCAAGACTTGCCCCTTTTCACTCAGCTTGATAGCAGTTGCGTGTGGCTTCCCTCCTACTAACAGTGAATGCATTTTCCTAAAGCCAAGTGGAAGTCTTAACAATGTCTTCCCAAACCAAGAATTTGAAATAATCAACTTTGCAAAAAGTCCTTTCTTTGCATGCAAAGCAACCCAAAACTCCCCCTTTGAATTTCTTCTAACATTGTCTGGGAACCCTGGAAGCTCCGCAAAAACATCATACTTTCCGGTGTTAGGACCATTAAGCCAATATCTTAAAATCCGACCACTGATGGTTTCTGCTATTAGTACAAAGCTTCGGTCTTTGCTTAATGCTACCCCATTTGCAAAGGCAATGCCTCGTAATAAGACTGTTATCTCTTTGCTTGATTTATTGTATTTCAATAACCTGCCTGTCTTGTCTCCACTCAAGATTGATGACATGAATTGCCTGTAAACATCAAATTTGAACCGAACTTTATAACTGTGAAGTGTAACTTTTCTTCCTTTTACAAGTAAATTAACTCCTAATAGCAAAGATATTTGGATTAGCTATACAACGAAGAATCAATTTGAAAAGAAATAATCCAAACAAATGAAAATTAAGAAAAAAAAATTCTAAACCAACGAGACCTAAAGTTTTGCAAGGAAAAAAGTGATGAAGAAATAGGTTTGGCTTGCTTGAACATACTAAAAACCCCATGGTGTAGCTTTTTTCTTTTAAATTCACTATGAAATCCAATTAGGTGCTTTCTGCACAATAGTTATACAATAGAGATTATGTAAGCTTTAATGTTTTGTTTTCATGAAGCATGAGTTTGACAACATATAATATGGATTATACAAGTTTGACATTATTTTAAGAGCTTCTAACGACTAACATGCTATTGAGAGCTTGAATATAATGTCATTGTACACTAAAGATATAGTTTCTCATGGAATTCGTCTTAAATTACTCCCGATGCAGCAGCAATTGTGCCTGATTCTCTTTTTAAAAAAATAAAAAAGAAAAGAGTATTTTGAGTAAAGCATCTTGTTGACTATCCTTGTATGATAATAACTTTCATTATTTTCACTTAGGAATAAAAAAATATAAGCCACTGGTAGCACCTACTTCCAGAGCCAAATCTAAATCCAAACATAACATGCAAGGGAAGTATAAATTTGTGCTTAATTACCTTCTCTGGAAACTAGTGCTTGAATCTGTGAAGTAAATTACTCCTTCATGTTCATCGATGTCCATATCGTTGGTGAAGCGGAATGGCTGACCTTCAGCTTCAGTGACAAGTTGAGTAGCAACACCTCCTGCTGGTCCTACGATTTGAAAGCCAAGGTAGGCGTCAGCAATGTAGAGATCTCCTGTTTTCATATCAAATCGTAGTCCTAACGGCCTCCCACAAACATGCTCCATTTCAGGTGCAATTGCACGAACACACTCCTTCCTTGGGAAACGAAAATTATGGTTTACAATCAATTAAAAGTATGAATATAGACGTAACTCTTAACAAGAAATTATCAACAGTAAACCAAGCTGTTGACAGTAACAAGGCTACCACTAAATCATCCAACCTGACTAGGGACCAATTTCTATCAACCTAGCTCAATTAGGCTCTGCATATCCATTATGTACAGTACAATAAATATTGCAAAGCTACTATTCATCATTCCTTGTTAATATTTCTTAACATTTGAAATTGTTTGGTGGGGTTACTTCTTACACTTGACCATGTGCTGAAAACTCTTACATTATTATATGTACTCTACACGATGTAATAGGGTATGAATTCGCTTTAGGTTTAGATGTTATCAGTAATGACCCCATAATTTTTTTTTTCTTTTAACAAATAAAAATGAAAAAAGTGAACACTTGTATGATTCTTAACTAGGAGCGAATCAGAACATTCCAAAGTTGGATGGAAAGATCTTTAGGCAACACAATTGAATCTTAACCATGGAAAGTCTTAATAACATAAATAATCTATGTTGATATGGCACCCCAACCCATGTCAGGTGGGACTCGTATAAAATAAAAGAGGAAAGAAGGATGAAAAGGGGGAAAAAGAAATATAAGAGGTGAGTAGACCTTACATTAATACAAATGGGTAAGTGACAAAATTGGCTTACAGTACAGAGTCTTAGTGCAACAAATCAGCTCATTGAAGGTAGGATATGTAAATTAAACTTAAGAATAGTTAACTAGTAGATGTCAAAAACTAACACCTGAGATTTAAACAAAAATTGAGAGAAGAATACATGGAAACTCAAAAGCCAAAAATCTCACTCTTTGCATTCTAGTACCCTTTAAGCTCAAGAAATATACTAATCTATTTTTGTGACTAGAATGTCCACCTAGTCTCCTTTCTTATTATTTCTTTAGGTTATTTTCCTTCCATTTAATGTCTAAGTTTTACTTTGCATAAAACTAAACACCGCCATACAAATTAATGATATGAAGAATAATAAGAATAAATATTAATGTAATCTAATAATATCAAATTAGATTAAAAACGTCTAGATTTAAAGTAAATTAAGTAGTATTTAAAGTCAACTGTAACAAGACCCCTCACATAGAATATGGATCCAACTTTAAACTAAGACATATGAAACCAATGAGACCAATAATGATCATGAAATAAATTGATTATTATAAATGAGACATGGGGGTTCAAGGCATTTAACCCAACATTTTAAGTTATTAGTTAAGAAGTCAACAATATTACTGAGTCCAACATTAAAGATTAGGTCCAGAATCCATCATCTATTATCAAGTAGAAAATATCCCTTAAACAAGTTTAAGGGAAGATCATCCTTTGCAGTCCACAAAGCTTCCAATTCAATCACCCACAGTCCTTTCAGCTGTTGTAAATTAGACAGCGGAGTTAATTTTGTATTGAAAAAACAATAGTTGATCACAAAATGTAAGGAAATACAATTTCTCTGGTCAGTAAGCACACAAATTGAATGAAAGCCCCAACTTGATCAATGTCAATTATATTTCCCATAATACTTAAGTGGGGTTTATTCATTTAGTAGTTGAGCAGCTAGAATGATTAATATGACAAGAATAACAATAACAGTAGCAATAATATTATTACCTTTGAGAAGTGGCGACAGCAAATTCAGTCCAGCCAATATCATCGCCTTGCCACTTGAGAATACGACCGTCAGCAACTCCAGTGTAGGGGCCTTCTCCATTAGGGTCGAAAGCAATACTCTCCGGTCCTAAAGCTCCGGGGACTTTGATAATCTTGCAAGCTTGGAGATTGTCACGGGACCCTGCTATGGACGCCGGTCCGAGGAGATTTGTCAGAGTACTGCTTTGGTTTATAGATAAAATGAATGAGATTATTGCTATTAATATTGTTGATGATATTACTAAAAGCTTTGTATTCATGGCTATGGCTATGGCTGTCGGTTCTTCGATTCTTTACTCCAACTACTGTTAAATCAGGGTTTACAGACAAACAGTACGATGGGCTTCGCTTGCTTTGGGTAGCATCGGCTGCAAGTTTCATTTTTGGTGATATTAATTAATTAGGTTAAATTAGAGATGGCAAATGGGCCGGACGCGCCGGCCCATGAAACTGAGTCCATCAGACTTATGTGACAGGCCGGCCCAACTCATACAGTGCTTGTGCTAGATAAAATTCAGTTAGTTTAGAAAATTTGCAATTCAACACGATCCATAAAAGTCCAGTCCACATAAGTCTAGACCAGAGCCAATGTCAACTTAAAATATGCTCTCTTTCTCTATCTCTCTTCACCCATTTAATTTAAAATTAATTAATTTAATATTATAATTTATATTTTAAATTAATTTAAAATAAATGGATCAATTTGATATATAAATATTATTTATTTATTCTTATTGTTTTACTCTAAGTAATATTTTTTTCAATTAGATAATAAGTTTTTTTTATTTTTTTAACATATTCATGGCATTTTCTTAATTAATGTTATAATATTTAAATGTAAAATTTATAAATATTTATTTATTATAATAACGAAATATCAAAACACATACACACATATATATATATATGGGTTAAAATTAATAAAATAAATAAATTAATTAATTAATAATAATAATAATAAATAAAATTAAAATAAACATTATAATATAAATAATAAAAAATATTAAGTTAAGTAAACTTGTGGGTCACGGGCTCATGATTTCAGGCCTAATCTAACTCTTCAATGAACCAGGCCTACAATATTTAAAGGCCAGGTTAGGATTGGTTAGGGCCAACTCAACTCAGCCCTTTATCATCTTTAAGTTAAATTCACTACACTCTTAATAACTTTTTAAAATAATATAAAACTTGAATTTTATAGAAATGGTCCAATTTTTTAATCTAATTATATTTATGGCCCAAGTTAAATTTATTTTATATTTATAGTCAAATTACACTTTTTGTACTCATTTTACCTCTATTTTTTTCATTTCCTTTGTATTTGTATCAAGTGTATTATTTGGAAACAAAAATAGTGAATGTAAAATTATTGTCCAATCACATTAATAAACTAAGACAATTTTGTGTAAGCATTCAAATTTGGTTCCCATTACAACGTCTAGAGTGACTAAATAAAATAAAAGTACATTGTATTCAATAATTATGAGTTAGTACTCACTTTGAGAGAACAAGTTTTATATGTCAGGCTGGCCCAGACCAATACAATACTCATGTTAGGTAAAATCCAACTAGTTTAGAAAACATGCAGTTCAGCACAATCTATAAAGCTCGGCCCACATGAGCCTAGGCCAGCCTACGAGCCAATGTTAACTTAAAATATTGTTCTATTTCTCTCTTCACCCATTTAATTTAAAATTAATTGATTTAATATTATAATTTATAATTTATATTGATTTAAAATAAATTGGTCAAAATTATTTGATATATAAATATTAATTTTTTATTTTTATTTTTATTTTTTTGTTCTAAGTAATATTTTTTTCAATTAGATAATGAGTTTTTTTGTAATTTTTTAACATATTCATGGCATTTCCTTAATTAATGTTATAATATTTAGATGTAAAATTTATAAAAATTTATTTATTTATTATAATAACGAAATATCAAAATACACACACACACACACACACATATGTGGGTTAAAATTAATAAAATGAATGAAAAAATTAATAATAGTAATAATAAAGAAAAAAATAAAAAAAATATTTTAATATAAATAATAATAAAAAAATTAAGTTAGGTGGACTTGTGGGATACAAGCTCATGACTTCTGGCCCGATCTTGCCCTTCAATGGGCCAAGCCTACATTGTTTAAAGGACGGGTTGGGATGGGTCAGGGCCAACTCAGCTGTTTTACCATCTCTTGGTTAAATTCACTACATTCCCAATAATTTTTTAAAATAATATAAAACTTGAGTTTTATAAAAATGGTCCAATTTTTTAGCTCAATTATATTTATGGCTCAAGTTAAATTTATTTTTATTTATGGCCAAATTACACTTTGTATACCCATTTTTGTTGGCCCAATTAGCAACACACTAAAAGGGGAGTGAATTAGATTTTTAAAACTTGAGAATCTTAAAAATGATGCAATGCAAAATAACATTTAAAATAGTAGTAGAGAGAGAAAGACAAACAAAGTTTATAGTGGTTCAACAAAGCTTGACCTACGTCTACTCTCTCAGATAAGGATCATTACCACCAAGGTTCTACTATGTTCTTATTTTAGACCGGTTAAGTGAAATCCAATACAACTTTTTTTAAAGTGAAGAGCAACTGTACACTTACTTTCTCATGGGTGAAGTGTAATCCACAACAATCTTCTTTATTTTAGGTGAAAATGTGCTCAATATAATATAAGAAATGTATTTAGATTTTTAGCTCTCACACTAGAGTAGATATACCAATATGCTCTCAGAAGAAATTGTCACTGTTTACATGAGGAATGTACTTTGAGAATTTTTTTCTCTTTCATTGTGCTTCTTCGATTTATATTCATTCTTTTTGTGAACTCCCTTGTGTTCAACGGCTTGATTTAGCGCATTTAATGTCCGTCATAATGCTACAGAAGTTATTGTTGAGCCTTAATTTTAAAAAAAAGTATCGATCCCTTTTTGCTATGTATCGATCTCTTTGTGTGGATATTGAATCTGAGTCCCAAGTATTGATCTATTTATCTTTATATATCGATCTGGTTCTCTTCGCAAATAATTTCCAACTCACTGGAATTGCAACGTATCGATCTCCTAATTTGAGGTATTGATCTGATTTGCTTCGTAAATATTTTGCAACTCTCTGGATAAGATATGTATCGATTTTTTGAACTTAGGTATCAATCTGGTCTGCCTTGTAAATATTTTGCAACTCTCTGGACATGATATGTATCAATCTTTTTGAACTCAAGTATCGATCTTGTCTGCCTTGTAAATATTTTGCTACTCTCTAGACAAGATATATATCGATCTCTTCGAACTCAGGTATTGATCTGATCTACTTGGTAAATATTCTACAGCTCTTTGGACAAGGCATGTATCGATCTCTTTGAACTCAAGTATCGACCTAGTCTATCTTGTAAATATTCTACAACTCTCTAGACAATGCATATATCGATCTCTTTAAACTTAAGTATCGATATGCTTCATGAGTGTCAGTCTATTCTTCAATGATATTGATCCTTTATCTTAATCTATCGATCCCTTTGCTTTTTCATATCAATCTTGTTAAGCTTTCAAAACACTTTCACACAAGTTTGTTAAGGATTGATTATAGACATATTTGTACATTAATTCCTTGATTCTACAGCAAGTTTTAGATCATTTTATCATCATGTGTTAGCTTGACATTTACGATAATACTTAGTCAACATCGAAAACAAATAAATATACTTAAATCATCAATATGATATCATCAATTTTACCTCTTTTTTTTTATTTCCTTTGTATTTATATCAAGTGCATTACATTTTGGAGACAAAAATAGTGAATGTGAAATTATTGCCCGATCACATTGATAAACCACAATTTTGTGCAAGCACTCAAACTTGGTTCCAATTTAACTTGATTCCGATTACAACGACTAGAGTGGCTAAATAAAATAAAAGCTGCATTGTATTCAACAATTATGAGTTAATATCCACTTTGAGAGATCAAGTTTTTATTGTTATTGTATTGATTTTGGCTTAGTTAATGAATATTAGAGCTTAAAAATTATAAATAAACCAGTTTTATTTCAATTTGAATGTGATATGTCGGTTTCCTGCATAAAAATATCCGTTGATATCTACCAATCAAAACACTCTCCATTAGATAACATAAATTTCAGTTATGGCGAACATGTGTAATATTGTGTCATAAAAAACCTCGTCAATAAAACTCAGCAGGATAAATTTTGATGAATGGAAAAAAGGTAACAAAAAATATGTTTAATGACATTCCAATGTTGACGAGTCAGTGTAGAACAAAATCTGGCTAATAAGTTCACTAAGCAAGCTATATTTGATCTGGTATATTGTACCATATATAATAAGGCTTCAGTTGCATTAAAATATGGTGTTTTCGGACTAAATATCTCTTCATCATCTTTTTTTGAGTAAAGTATATCCCTTTTAGAATCAAGAGACCGAAAAACTATATAAGTACTTGACAGATGAGTTTTATCCACATTGAAACATTTTAATATATTTTCAAAATAAGCAAATTAATCGATAAATATTTCTTTAGATTTGTACTCAATCTGCAGGTTGAGACAATATCTAGTTTTCGCCAAATCCTTCATTTAAAATTTCTTTTTCAAGTATTCAGTAGTTTTTAGAGTCTCTTCAAGAGTATTAATTATCTTCATGTCATCGACATATACAGCCACAATGGTGAATCCATATTTTAATTTCTTTATGAATATATATAGGCATATTTGATTATTAATATATTATTTTTTATCAAGTATTTGCTTAAGTGATCACACCACATGTAGCCAGATTGTTTCAATTCATATAAAGATCATTGTAGTTTGATTGAGAACAAGTTATGATTGATTGATTTATATGCTTTAACCTTTTTGAATCCTTTAGGGATTTTTATATAGATATTAGTGTCAAGTGATGCATATAAATAAATTGTCATTACATCCACAAGACACATGTCTAGTCTTTCTAAAACTATCAAATTTATCAGAAATCAAAACGTAATTATATCTATTGAAAGAGAATATGTTTCATCAAAGTCAATTCCAAGTTTTATGAGAAACCTTAATAAACGAGTTGTGTTTTATATCTTCTTATCTTGTTCTCTTCACTACTTTTCCCTACAAATACACATTTGTATCCAACGGGTTTAACATTTTCAAGTGTCTGGACTATAGGTCCAAATATTTCATGTTTGGTAAGAGAAATTAATTCTATTTAAATTGCTTCTTTTCACATAAACCAATCATACATTTGTCTACATTCATTAACAATTTGTGAGTCATAATCATCTTTCATAATTTCAATAGCTACTGGAAAAGAGAATATATTGTCAATGATTATTTCGTCAGGATCTTACATTTCTCCTGTATATGTATAATTTGTAGACTTTCCTTCATTTTTGAATTCATGTACCTCTCTAAGGGCTATTATCTCTTCAGGAGCAAATGTTGCTTCAGGAACTTGTGTCGCTCTAGGGACAGATGTTACTTTAAAGACAATTAACTATTTTGGAGCTAGTTGCACAGAAAATATAGATATATTTATTGCTATAATATTATATTCAAAAGATCTTAATTTTTTAATTTTCTCTTTTGCATAACAGTGTCTTTTAAACTAATTGCTCTACCATACTTTTGGCATGCAGTAGACGATTCATTTGCAGTCATTTGATTAAATGTTCTTCAAGAACAATGATCTCGTGCTGGTGTATTAGCAGCTAAAATATATGATTTGGTCACTCTTACATTATCACTAAATGCATCTAGTAATTGATTTGGAATTTGCTGAAGTTGCTCTATCCTTCGCACTTCATTTTCATATTGATTAATGTGATGATCAAAATGAAATATAATAATTGCTTTCTAAGAAAGCTTGACTCTTTCTTCAAGAGGCGTTTTCTTTTCCCCTAATAGTAGAAAAACTGTCTCATCAAAATGAAAATCCGCAAGACTTGTAGTAAATAAATTACCATATAGGGACTCAAGATATTTAATAATAGATAGCGAATTAAAACCAACATAAATTTTCAACGACATTGGGGTCCCATCTTAATGCATTGTGGAAGAGCTTAAAGAATATATATAGCACAATCAAAAGTACATAAATGAGAAATATTATGTTGATAAACAAATACAAGTTGCAGTGAAGAGTATTGATGATAAGTAGCAAGTCTAAGACAAATTAAAGTCGCAACATACAAAATAACATATTCCCATGCAGAAATTTTTAATTTAGTTCATAATAATAAAATTCAAGCATTTAGCTAGAGTCGTTTAATGAGTTATTTAGCTAATCCATTTTTGTGTTTGAGCATGTGGAACATAATGCTCTATATCAATCCTTATTGACGTATAATAGTTATCAAATGTCTTAGAAGTAAACTCACCAATATTATCCAAATGTATAGTCTTGATCGAATGATCAGAAAACTATGTCCTTAATTTAGCAAATGCAATATTATGAGTAGACAATAACAAACATATGACAAATGAAAAAATGTATCAATTAAGACCATAAAATAGTAAAACAGACTACTACATAGGTGAATAAACTTATAAATGTCTCCCTTAAGTTTTTGTTAAAATGATGGGGATTCAAAATAAATTTTAGAAAGGGATAGTCTAACCAACAATTTTTCTTGTGAGTTAGTGGTAGAGGTGTGCAAAATTGGTTTTGGTTCTAGTTTTGATTTCACTCAAAACCGGAACCTACCCTAAATAATTTGGTTCTTAAAGTTTGGAACTAGAACTTACCATGTTTAATAAGGTACCCTTTTTTCAGTTCCGGTTTGAAGGGTACTCTGTTTATCAATTATATCAATTTTTCTAATTTTTAACTCCTTAATAAAATTCTTTAAAAAAAAATCAATGAAATTAAATTATAAAAGTATTGTATACATGACAAAAATTGAGTGAACAAAAGAAAAAAAAATAAGTTATTAAAGAAAATTGATATACGACAAATTATTAGAAAAACATTGTATTATTACTCGAGTTAATATTATATACCGCTAAAAAAAGAAATTTAATTTTTTTTATGATAGTACAATTATATATCTAATTATATTATACTATGTATATATTTACTTATCATAATTGTTAACTTGTTTGACAATTTTAAAATAAATATATACACATCACGATTTTATTAAATTATTATACAAATAATATGATAAATTAAGTTAAATAAAATATTATAAACACATTAATTAATTTTTTTTATGTAACTCAACAAATAAAGAGTGCTCTCTTTAATAAATTGTATAACTTTATATATATAATTCAATGATTACCAGTTTATATTTGAATATAAGGTAGGGTTCAATTCTTTTGGCTAGAAAAATAATTTTTTATTTTTAAAATACAACCAGTTCTTCAGTTTAGTTTTGATTTCATAATTTTTAGAACCGGAACCTACCCTAAAAAATCAGTTCTTGGTTTTTTAGAATTGAAACCTACCTTAAAAGAATTGGTTCTGGTTCAAAATTGGTTTTTTTGGTTCGGTTTGGTTCTTGGTTATTTCGAGTCGAACCAAAACTACTGCACATCCCTAGTAAGTGGTACAAATATTCTCATTGACCAATAAAATCTTCTAGTTCTTTAATAGGTATCTATAATAATTCTCAATGATTCTACGCATTATTATAGGTCTTGGGTGATCAAGACAGTCATGTCATAACATAGACACTTTTGGATTAATGAACTTCTAGTTTATTACTACTTAGCTTACAATTGCTATACAACCCAGATGATAAAGCTTAAAGCTTTTCTAATATGCATTTCTTGCGTGAGACATTAAAAGTAATGTAGAGATACTCTACATTATTCTCATTTAGAGTCTTTATATGATATTTATTTCTATGAATATCCTTAAAATTGAGCATATTTCTTTTAGATCTAGTTGAATATAAAGGCATTATGAATGCATAATCTAATTTCACTTAGTAACAATATTATGGCTCTTTCAAAGCATTTAATCAAATCTGCAGACCTAATATAGTATTTACTTTAGTTTCAATCTTTATGAGCTCCAAGAAATTTTCTTATTTCAAATAATAGTATACATAGTTATATTATCAGTTAAGCATATATCCCCATTTTTCCTTTCCAAGAGAGACAATTCATTTTTTTTCATATCATTTGATTGAAGAAGAACTTCACTTTAATTATTAAAAAAATATAAAACATAAAATATATTTGACATGATAACAAAAAGAGTTAAGAAAGACATGTCATACCTTTATTATCAATAAAATTTGTCTCATCGTTCTTTCTCTTCACTTTTATGTGTGCCGGATACGACTTTAGTAGATGTTTTAATGTATAATATGTATGTTATCAATGTCATTTCATACCCTAGTGACAACAACAATTGTCGTACCAATAAAATTTCTCTTATGGTGGTTGTGTTTTATCATTGAGAAGACTTATGACCATTGCATAGGCAATTATGTGTCATTTTTACCATTTTAAACATATTTATTTACATTCACTTCTAGAAATGCTAAACAAATAAATGATGATTCATAGTAAACAAAAGACATGAAAGTAATTTCAAATAATTTTGAATCTATGCTTACGAAATTATTGTAGTAGTACCACATTAGAGGTACAAAAATAGAGAATGTATTCTTTAGCATATTCTCTTTAATAACGTTTTTACTACACAATTTCAATTGTGATATATTTGATAAATAAAGATAAGTTATATTCAACAATAGTTTTATAATCTTACAATCTTGTGGAGCGTTCTATACCTTTTATTACAAGAGAATATATCTTTTAGTGGTCATAAATTAACACAAAAGAAAAAATTATAACTTTCAATTTTTAGCTTGTAGGAATATTTGTTGGTGTCTTCCAAGCCCATGGAATTGTTATTGCATTTTAACATCTAAAGATCATAAAAGGATAGTGGGAGGATATAAATATACTTACAATTTCAGGTTTATGATATTTTGTAGATTTAAAACTTCAGTTCTAATATAATAGTTAATATTTAGAACTTCAGGTTTCGGAAACATATAAATATACTAAGAACTTCAAATTTTTATATGATTTGTAAACATGGAACTTCAGGTTCTAATCTAAGAATTAATATTTAAAACTTGAGGTTCTAACTTTGAAATTATTTCAGAATTTCAGGTTATGATTTTAAAAATTGCATATTAGAACTTTAAGCTTATGAGAAATTATATTTCAAAATTTTAGGTTTTGATTAATAAGATTGATTTTTAGAGCTTTGAGTTCTAATTATCTCTTTGTTTTGCAAACTTTAGGTTGCAATAATAATATTTGTAGTTTCAATACAAGGATAATAATGTAACTTAAAAGAATAAAAAAAAACAATTAATCAAGAAGCATAATATATGTAAATCATGTTCTTTGAACATAGGGTTAAAACAATCATTGTATGACTTTTATTTTCTCACATACATTGTTCATCGTTAGTTGACACATTATCGAGATTTAGTTGAACTTAAGTTAGTTTCATGGTACAAGTGAATTGAGTATTTTGGGTTTAACATGAATTGGGTTTTTATATGTCACTTTATGCATACGGTGGTTAGCGAGTAAGCTCAAGAGGCAGCGCCCTTGCGAGGGAACAGAGGGCGAAGCCCCTGGAAAGAAAATAGAATTAGTTCTAAAGAATATTTGTTTTTAGCTCAAACTTTTTGTGAGAATTGTGTGTTTTAGCTAAATATATCGATACCTATAAAGAAAGGATCAATAATTTGTAAAGATAGAGATTTGGGAAGAAATTACCAGTTGACCAGATCGATACCTTCATAAAAAGTATCAATACATTGAAAGACGGAGAGTTCAAAAATAATTACAAGATAAATCATATCAATATCTTCATCAAAGATATCGATACATTGTAAGTTAGAAAGTTCAAAAATATTTACAAGTTAAACCAGATTGATACTTTTATCAAAGGTATCGATACATTGTAAAGGAATTGATACATGAAAGCAAATGTATCGATACTTGATATCAAAGAAATTTTCTGAATTGAATTTTAATGAATAGATCGATACCCAGTTCAAAAGTATCGATACATTACACAAATCTAGGTAAAATTCAGTGAATAGTTTCAAATTTTCTAAAACAATTTTAGGGCATTTTGGTCTTTTCACTTATTTCTATATATATCCAAGAGGAAAATTTAACTCCTTAGTGTTCTTCATTCATTTCTCTCTCTATCTCTCTTATCTCTCAAGATCTCTTCAAATCTTTTAAGTTTTCTTTCAAATTTTGGTTGCCAATCGATAACTCATGCTTTCCTCTTCGATTTGGTACCATTTTGGACTGGAAACAGCAAGAGAAAGCAATGAAGGAAGTTAGGGTTTTAATGAGATTTGAGGATTTTTCATTTAATCGACGATTAAAGTTTTCTATGGACTTCTACAAGTTACTAGTAAGTTTATAAATCCATTATAAATTTGATTTTGAGATTTTGAACATGTTGGAACTTAAGGATTTGCTGTTCATTCTAGATTTTCATTGATTTTCATGTAAAAAAATGTTAGATTATGTTAAATGTAACTTGGAATAAGTCAGACATGGGATTTCATTGTTAGAAATCTAATAAATGACCTTCATTTATTAAGCCTCCTGAAATATGTGCCAACTAAGCGATTTTTAGATATGTTTTCTATGAGCATTGCATTTAATGCATTTATGTTTAATCATATGAATAGTAAAATTTATGATTATATGCATGTGTGATATTAAGCTCTGAAAACCTAGAAGAATGACCTAGTAGGTGCGAGAACGTATAGTAGGAGTGGTTACCCTCCCCTTATGGTGAATAAATTATTACATACATGAATATATTTTTATGTGTGTATTATACATATATGTATGCTTATGTGCTAAACAAGCGATTTTCTTATTAAAGAAAAACTTAAAAATAAATATGTTTATATATATTTTACATAATATTGGGATAAATGTTTATTTGATCTGTTATTAAAAATCTATTTGATATATATATTGCAATAGCCTTAGGGGCATGATTTATTTATATGATTACATCATTTATTTGGAAATTGATTTGATTATGTATGTATATTGGTGATGAGGTCGATAGGCTGAATATTGTTATATGGCTAGTGGGCCTATTATATGGCCAGTAGGCCTACTATATGGCTAGTAGACCTACTTATTTACTGTAGCTACATGGAGATAGCCTATAGACAAACCTATTAAAGGTCGCAAAAGTGAATAAAGCCATAGTAAGGTTGGTATAAGGGAGAATGTTCATGGCAAGCCCACTATGTACCGAACACAAATGTGAAAATATATAAATACCCTATGAAAAGTCCTAACGGCTTGATAGGAATATATTGAATTTGACAGATATTATGAGGACAGTCACTCGTGACACCAAGTGACTATTCGGGGTCAACTTCAGTGAAACGGGCGTGATTTTATAAATGCATATTTTATAAAAAATAAATAATTTTTATAAAGCATACGAAATAATTTTCTATTTGATAAAAATTTATTTCATATAGTTTTATGCATGAAAGACTCGCTGATGATTTCGAAATTACCTCGGCCAAGGTAGTGGTCAAGAAGGGATGGCCAACATGGTTTGATTGTTTAAAATTGTATGTAGCCCTATAAATTATTTTCTAATTATTGGATTAAATGAATATATATATACAGATATATATATATATACATACTTTTTAGTATATTATTATAGTAAATCTCAATATCTAGATTTTGAAAATGCTTGTGAATGTATGTATATATATATATAT